>AWOL01S0017959.1:296742-342425 GCA_000715115.1 Nicotiana otophora
GTGGGAGCGTATCACTATGGATTTTGTTGTTGGGCTCTCACGGACTTAGAGAAAATTTGATGTTGTTTGGGTCATTGTGGATAGGTTGACCAAGTCAGCACATTTCATTACAGTGGCAGTTACCTATTCTTCAGAGAGGTTAGCTGAAATTTACATTCGTGAGATTGTCCGCCTTCACGGTGTGCCAGTGTCTATTATTTCAGATCGAGGTACGCAGTTTACATCACACTTATGGAGGGCTGTACAACACGAGTTAGGCACGCGGGTTGAGTTGAGTACAATATTTCATACACAGACAGACGGACAAACAGAGCGCACCATTCAGTTATTGGAAGATATGCTTCGTGCTTGTGTTATAGACTTTGGAGGTTCTTGGGATCCGTTCTTACCACTTACGAAGTTTGCTTATAAGAATAGCTACCAGTCGAGCATTCAGATTGCTCCATATGAGGCATTACACGGAAGGCGATGCCGTTCACAGTTGGCTGGTTTGAACCGGAAGAGGCTCGGTTGTTCGGTACCGATTTGGTACAGGATGCTTTGGATAACGTCAAGGTTATTCAGGATCGACTTCGCACAGCTCAGTCTAGGCAAAAGAGTTATGTCGACCGTAAAGTTCGTGACATTGCATTCATGGTTGGAGAAAGAATATTACTCCGGGTTTCACCTATGAAAGGTGTAATGAGGTTTGGAAAGAAGGGCAAATTGAGCCCTAGGTATATTGGACCTTTTGAAATTCTTGAAACGGTGGGTGAAGTAGCCTACAGGCTTGCATTACCACCTAGTTTATCAGCGGTTCATCCGGTATTCCATGTGTCTATGCTCCGAAAATATCATGGCGATCCGTCCCATGTGTTAGATATCAGCTCAGTCCAATTGGACAAAGATTTGACTTACGAGGAAGAGCCGGTGGCTATTCCAACCTGGCAGGTCCAACAATTGACGTCTAAAAGTTATCCTTCAATTTAGGTGCAATGGAGAGGTCAGCCAGTAGAGGCATCTACTTGGGAGTTCGAGTTGAACATGCGGAGTAAATATCCACACCTTTTCTCTAGCTCAGGTACTTTTTTCTAACTATGTTCGAGGACGAACGTTTGTTTTAGAGGTGGAGAATGTGATGACCCAAAATGTCATCTTTAAATTTAATAAGTAATTTAGTGTTCTAAGATGACGAAAAGCACTATTTATCACTCATCGACTTGCGTGCGCAGTCCGTAAAATTTTCCATAAAGTTTTTATGTGAAAAATAGATTAAAATGTGAAATAGAGCTTTAAAACTCAATTGAGTTGACTTTGGTCAACATTTTGAGCAAATAGACTCGGATCGGTGTTTTGATAGTTCCGATAGATCCATATCATGATTTGGGACTTGGACGTATGCCCGGAATCAAATTCCGAGATCCCTAGCCCGAGATATGGAATTTTGATGAAAACTTAAATGTTTGAAAGCTTAATGATTTTTAAGACGTTACTAATGTTGGATTTATTGACACCGGATCCGTATTTTGCTTCTGGAGCCCGGTATAGGTCCACTATAATATTTATGACTTGTCTGCCGAATTTGGTGAGAAACGAAGCTGATTTGACGTGATTCGGACGTCCGGTTGTGAAAATATATGTTTTGAAGTTTTCATGAAAATTTCCTTTGATTTGGTGTCTGATTCGTAGTTCTAGGTGTTGTTTTAGAGATTTGATTACTCGAGCAAGTTTGTATGATGTTTTAGGACTTGGGTGCATATTTGTTTGGGAGCCCTGAGGGCTCGGGTTGATTTCGGGTAGTTAACGGATCATTTGTGGACTTGAGGAAAATGCAGAAACCTGCTTCTGGTTTTCTTCTTCGCGTTCGCGAGAGGCATCTCGCATTCGGGAAGAGGAAATTTGGACTGGCACAAATTGTGCTTCGCGTTTGTGACTAAGGGCACGGGTTTGCGAAGGGTCGAGGTGCAAAGCTTCGCGTTCGCGATGGGGAAATGACCGGAGAGGATGTTTGCCTTCGCGTTCGCGAAGGGCAACTCGCGTTCGCGAAGGCCAAGTCAGGCAATGCATCGAGTTCGCGAAGGGTAAAATTATGGCAGCACCAAATTATGCTCCTTGAACACGAGGCACTGACTGCATTCGCGAAGGTTAAAAATCCTAGAAACAGAACTTAGGTTCTAGAAAATGGGATTCGTCCCATTTTTAACCCTTTTTCCATTTTTGAACTCGGGTAAGGCGATTCTTGGGCGATTTCACGTGAAAACATTGGTGTAAGTGTTAGTTATCCTATATTGATTATATTTCATGATTCCATACTCATTTACATTATGAATCCGTGAATTTATGGAAGAAAAATCAGATATTTATAAAATCTTCCAAAACCTAAATTTTACGATTTGAAGGTCCATTTGACATTGGAATTGGATAAATTTTGTATGGTTGAACTCGTATCGGAATGGGTGTTCGGATTTTGTAAGTTTTTTTTGAGATTTGAGACATGGGTCCACTACCGAATATTTAAATGAATTTCGGATTTCTATCTGGAAAAATTAGTAAATTCATATGGAATTAATTCCTATGATTCGTTTTGAGTATATTGAATTGTTTGTGAATAGATTTGACGCTTTTGGAGACAAATTCAAAAGGAAAAGTTGTGGTCGAATAATTTGTTGGAATTTGCAAAGCAAGGTAAGTGTCGTGGTTAACCTTGACTTGAGGGAATAGAACCCTTAAATTATTTGTTATGTGAAATGCATGTGAACGACGTATAGGCGAGGTGACGAGTGTCTGTACGTCGTTAAAGTAATTGTTGTATAATTATTTTGAAAATTCTAAATTATTTTAATACACGAATTAATTGTTATAAAAATTGGTTCTCTCCTATTCTTTGTCAAATATTAGTTTTTGAATTCCTGCGATAATTGCTACATGCTTATTTGATCATATGCATTAATTGCTACTTGACATTTAGCATACTTAATATTAAGTTGCTTATTTCCTCCCCGATTTCCATAATAAATTGCTATTTGTCATTGTTGTTTTTATAATAAATCATAATTATTCTATGCTTGTTGTCTTAAAATTTTATATTAATTGTTGCATTTATTGGGGCAATTTCTTCTATGAGAATTGGTAAATGAATATATTGGAGGAGCGGGTTGTATACCGCAACAGAATTGATTGAAGTGAATATATTGGGGGATCGGGTTGCGCCGCAATAGACTTATTAAGAAGTCCATATTGGAGGATCGAGTTGCACGCCGCAACAGACTTATTAAAAGTCCATAATGGAGGATCGGGTTGCACGCCGCAACAGACTTATTAAAAGTCTATATTGGGGGATCGGATTGCACGCCGCAACACGTTTAATTAAAAGTCTATATATATATTTGACAAAATAAATATATTGGAGGATTGAATATGAATATTTTGTGGAAGCGGTTTGCATGCTGCAACGGAAATTGATGGAAATAATAGTTTGATATGCCTGCTGAGTTGGCTTCAACTATTAAAAATGAGTTACCTGATTTATTTCTATTATTGTTGTTATTACTAATATTGCGTACATGTTAATGTAAGTGACCTGCCTTAGCCTTGTCACTACTTCGTCGAGGTTAGGCTCAGCACTTACCAGTACATGGGGTTGGTTGTACTGATACTACACTATGCACTTCTTGTACAGATTTCGGAGTTGGTCCTAGCGGTGTGCCATAGACTTGCTCGGATTTCAGCTACTAGAGGAGACTTGAGGTATAACTGCGCGGCCTCCGCAGTTCTGAAATCCCTATCTACTTTACTTTAGCTGTGTGTTTATTTCCAAATAGCTTTATTTTATTCACCCTTATTTGTATTATTCTAGAAGCTCATGCACTTGTGACACCAATTCTGGGATGGTATTTAGACAGCGTTATTTTTATGGATTATTCACTATATGTGAGATCTTACTTCCGCATTTATTTCTTTGTTATTAATAAATTTAATAATTGTTTAAAAATGGCTAATATTATTCTAACGTTGGCTTGCCTAGCAAGTGAAATGTTAGGCGCCATCACAGTTCGAAGGTGGGAATTTCTGGTCGTGACAGTTGTATTTTTACAATAAACTCCATAATTTTTCATGACTTCGCTGCTCTCACCACTTTTTATATTCAAGTAATAACCTCGCTCTCGGTTTTCAACCGAGGACGATCGTCGAATAATTCACGTGGATGGCCGAAAGGTCTATCATCCTGGAGACTGCATGAGAAATAACATCCGACATCGGACACTGTGGTACATCAACCGAACAATCAGGGGAGTGTTAGTTACCATTTCTGATTCCATTATTTTGTGATGGCACTTCTCTCACTATATTTTTATATCTGCATCAGATAATAGCCCCGGCTAATAGCCGGGGGAAATGATCAAAAGGTTCTTGTGACAGCTGGAAGGTCGCAATAAAACATCCATCCTGTTAATTGGGAGAAAACCACAACAATTGTCTCAGAAGCAGTCAGGGGCATCGAGGCAACTATTCGAAGGAGCAGCTGGGGCACATCTTCTGGAAGGATAAGCTCTTCAACTCTAGAGATACCACACCCAATCATGGGTACAATGAGGCATCACTCCGAGTTTGTCTATACCCATACATTTAATACATATCTTTGATGCAATTAATATAGTTAGTTGCAATGCCTTGAAATAGGAGAGTAAAAGAAGTGTTGAAACTCATACCTCATACTCGCCAATCTTCACGAACTACGCGTACCTGATTCTTGACCTCCTGTCAAGATACGTAGGCAACCCGTCATGGGTCTGGTCTTTCTCGTCCTTGAATGGATGAGTCGGTCAAGTCTGGCCACTTAGGTCATAGTTGACCAAAGATCCTTGAGAAAGGGTCATCTCCGGAAAAATAAAAATAAAAATGTATATAATTTCCCATGTTGCTTCGAAATCTTTCTGTAGACATTAAAGTAAAATTTAAATCCAAAAACATATCCCTGCATAATTCCTCCTTGAGGAAATTCAAATAAATCCGAAAAATCTTTCTCTATTTCTAATCTTCACGAACTACGCGTGCCTTATTCTTGACCTCGTGTCAAGACACGTAGGCAACCTTTCATGGGTCCAATTTTTCTCGTTGTTAACCGGATGACTCGGTCAAGCCTAGTGTAATGACCCGATCGGTCGTTTTGAGCTCTAGCACGTAGTTTGGTAATTTGAGGCCATGAGTAGCTTCACTTCTGGTATTATGACTTGCACGTAAGGTCGGAATCGAATTTCGGGAAGTTCAGAGTTGATTTGGAAAGAAAAATTCTAATTTCAGAATCTTTAAGTTGGAAAACTTACTAAGGTTTGGAATTTTTATAAATGACCTCAGAATTATTATTTGAAGGTTCCAATAGGTTCGCATGATGATTTTGGAGTTGAACGTATTTTCGGGTCGAGTGTCGAGTGGTCCGGGAGTATTTCGGTGCTTATTACGGAAAGTTGGCATTTTTAAGGTTTAATAATTTTCTAAGTTTGGGTTGAAGTAGATTTGGATGTTATCGATGTCCGTTTGGGATTTTGTTCCTGGGAATAGTTTCGTATGGTGATTTTGGTCTTAGGTGCATGTCCGTACGTTTATTTGAAGGTCCGTGGATCATTTCGGCGTCAATTGGCAAAAGTTGGATGATTTTGAGAAGTTTGACCGGGAGTGGACTTTTTGATATTGAGGTCGGATTTCGATTCCGGAAGTTGGGGTAGTTCTGTAATGTCAATTATGACTTGTGTGCAAAATTTGAGGTCAATCAGACGTGATTTGATATGTTCCGGCATCGATTGTAGAAGTTTGAAGTTTCAAAGTTCATTAAGTTTGAATTGGAGGGTGATTCATGTTTTAGCATTGTTTGTTGTGATTTAAAGGCTCGACTAAGTTCACATGATGTTTAAGGACTTGTTGGTATGTTTGGTTGGGGTTCCGGGGGACTCGGGTGAATTTCGAGTGCTTAAAAGATCGATTTTTGAACTAAGGGAATGCTGGGATTTTCTGGTTGCTAGTGGAATCGCACCTGCGGAAAAAGGGAGGCACGTGCGATGCCGCAAAAGCGGCAAGGCAAGCGCAGAATCGTAGGTTGGCCAAAAGGCCTAGGGTCCGCAGAAGCAGGCACAAACGTGTAGGTACACGAGCGCAGATGCGCATGAGGATCGTGGAAGCGGAAGCGCAGATGCGCTGCATGGGGTATAGATGCAGGGACTATTGGGCCGAGCTTGAACCGCACCTGCGATGGAATTTCTGCAGGTGCAGAGCCACAAGAACGGCTATTGCACCGCAAAAGCGGAAATCGTGGTTGGGAGTGAGGTTTCTTAATAAAACGGGGTTTGGCCTTTTTTATTTCATTTCCTCCATGAGAACCGACCTTGGAGCGATTTTTGAAGCACCATTTTCACTGTCAATAATGAGGTAAGTGATGTCTAGCACTTGTGAGTTAAATATACGAATTTAGGCTTGTAAATTCATGGAAATTTGTATAAATTTGGGATTTTGAAGAAAAACCTAGAAATTGGTATTTTTGGATTTTTACCACGAAATTGGACATGAAATTTGGAATAAGAAATATAATCGAGTTCATGGTGTTATGGGTAAAGATTATCTTCGAAAAGTTTTGGAATTCAGGCACGTGGGCCCGAGGGTTGCTTTATCGATTTTTCGAGTGGAGTTGAAAATTGTTTAAATTGATTAATTATGGGTATTATAACACATTTTGATTGGTTTGCACCTTGTTTTCATAGTTTTGGATCGACAAGCATCGGTTTGAGGTGTTGAGTAGCGTTGGAGCCGGCTATGGAGCTTCGGAGCGAGGTAAGTCTCTTTTCTAACCTTGTAACAGGAAATTAACCCCATAGGCAATTTGATTTAAAATGTGCTTCTATTATGCTTATGTTCGGGTAGTTTAGGACCCGGATCATATTATACCTGCGATGGTTGCGCCCTACTTGTTAATTTTATTGTTTAAATCATATTAAGACTTGATAAAGGAAATGTAAAAGGTTAAACTTCATTTTTCTTGACCGTTAATGAGAATTTGGCATTCCCTTGAATAATTGCATCTTGCATTGGTTGTTGTAAATGTATTTTCTCTTTTGTGGAACGGGACGAATGGCTCGGTAGTAGATAGATGTATCTATGGTTCGTGCCGTTTGACCCTCGGCAGTGCACAATTTAAATATTTGTGTTGGCTCGGGTCGTACGACTTCGGCATGATTTGTGCGTGATATATCTTTGGAACTAATAATAATTGATATTGCTTCATTGGCTTGAGATATAAATTGTTAAATAACGAGAATAAATTTGGGAAATTTCCCTATTAATAAAAGAATTGTCCACCCACTTCTTGTTATTGAGTTTACAATTGTTTCATACAATCCATGCTTAAGTATAATATCAGTATTGTATTTTTAGCCCATAGTAAGTGTTGGAGTCGACCCCGCGTCACTACATTTTCAAGGATATACTAGATACTTAATGGGTACGCGTTGATTTACGTACTCATACTACAGTTGCTACACATTTTTGTGCAGGTACATATATGTCTAGTGGCCTTGTCAGCGCAGAGGCGCGGTTATTTCGGGGACTTAGGTGAGCTGCATCCCATGTTACGATCCGCAGCCAGCAGAGTCTCCTTCAGAATTATATATTTCTTTGTCTAATTTGTATTCCAGACAGATGCTGTATTTTACTTTACTTCCTAGTTGATGCTCATGCACTTGTGACACCGGGTTTTTGGGGTACTTACGGTTTGTTCAGTATTGTAGTTGTGAAACATTCCCATTTACTCCGTAATATTTTTTCTTATTATTTAATTGAAGGAAATTATGATTTCAAAAATACTAAAATGAGTAATTAAGTTAATCAATTATTGTTGGCTTGCCTGACAGCGGTGTTAGGCGCCATCACGAACTTTAATGGAATTTGGGTCGTGATAACATGGTATCAGAGCACTAGGTTCACTTAGGTCTTACGAGTCATGAGCGAGTCTAGTAGAGTCTTGTAGATCGGTACAGAGACGTCTGTACTTATCTTCGAGAGGCTACATGACTGTTAGGCACACTTCCCTTCTTGATTCCTCATCGTGCGATTTGATTCCTGTGAGGCTTATGCATTCGTTCCCTTCCTATTCAATCTTATGCGAAGTGAAATGCTTGTTATAAATTTGGAATCGAGGAATTTTAATGGCACTACAGATGTAGTGCAGGATGTTTCTCCCTGCGTATTCGATTGGGCTAATGTCATCGCCTTGCATAAGGATGTTCTATCATCTCAACTCAGTAGTTGTATTTTTGATAGTTTTGGGGCTATGCACCAATTGCCATGATGTTCATGAGTTGTTATCGCACAGTATTGAAGTAATGGTAGGATACCTGTCTATGTGTGGGGGCAGTGAATGATTTGCAAGGAGGTTTTTCTCAATGCATGATTCAGAGGTTCATTGTTTTATTTCCAGCTGGAGGAAAGAAAATCAGACTAAGAATGTTCAGGTTTGGGTTGATGAAGTAACGAGACTTGGTATTTTCGAGCGTGGTGGAATCTTCATCTGTGATGTGGTGTCGTCGTCCTTGATTGAATGTGTTAAATTCTCCGATGTTATGGCCTTCTTCAAATCACCTTTGGGACAGAGTATTGTGAATGGTGCCGGGGAAGTGGCTGTCAGAGGTCGGAGTGTGCTGTGGTTCAGGATCGAATCGGTGATCCTAAGGTTGATGGCTCAAGGAAGATGATCTTGAGGGAGGTTTAGCGTTGGCAGAGATCTGTTAGTTCGGGTGCTACAGAGATGAATTTTGATTAAGGCAACAACTGGGCAGCGAAGGATGAGGAAGGACATGTGGAAGGTGTCTTGCGGTGGTTAAACTTCTAGAAGGCCAAGTGTAAGGAAACAGAAGTCGAGTAGTTGCTTAAAGGAGAGGGTTTAACCAAAGTGGGAGAGTGGCATAGTAGCATATGGGTTATATGGTTGGATAGCTACACGCCTTGAGGAAAGTTTGGAATGTTTTGGGATTCATGATGGATGATGAATAGGTCTACGGACTTAAGTTGGTATATTGGCTACTATACCGAGGAAGATTGGATATGACAGAAAGGAGTTGCTTGATATGAAGAGGAATGCAACATGACTTCGGGTTGGAATATATTGTCGCACCTATAGTTGATGTCAATGGGGAGGGAATGGACTTGTGCAGTGTTGGTTCCCCAAGTACACGCAAGTATATGTGGCCGTTAAGTAATAAAGTGACTCGAAAGTCGGATGTCGAACCCACAGATACTTTGATCAATTGTTAACTAAGAAAACTAAAATTAGCTAATTGTCCAAGATAATGAAGAGTGATGTTTTTCTATTAATCTACTATTGCGGAAATTAAACAAGTAACAACTAATTTATTAAGAATGCAAATGTGTATGATGGATTCAGAGGAGATGAAGATTCCAGGATTGTGGTTGGTTTATCAATCCTATTAAGTTCAATAATCGCACTTGTTAATCCAGATTATCTATGGTTGCTAATTGACCAGATCGTTTATATGAATAACATGTTCCCACAATACTACTCGCCTATCCACGATATATCAATCCTATATTCCTATGGTATTGATTCTATCAAGAACGAATATAATACGACATTTAACTAAGCAAGATCGTTAGGTATATTCCTATCCTAACCGCAAAATCTTTCCCCGAGCCAAGGGTTCCAAAACAAGCCCTCTTTAATTCTACTCTAATCTAAACATGGCTTTCCCAAGCATAACATGGATAGTAGGGTGAATTGGTAGCTACAACAATTCACAAGTTAAAACTAGAATTGAAGAAACAACCACAAACAAGATGATAATCCGAATTAAAGAAGATATAATTAATAAACTTTAATAATCATGTCAATCATAACCCTAGAAAATAGAGTGCATAGCCACCCATGTTCGTAGTAACAATTTTCTAAGTATTTTGCATAAAGAAATTACAAAGAAAAAATGAAGGAATGAAGAATTCTGTGATTTTCTCCTCCAAAGGTTGTTCCGCGTGATGTCTGTGCCTCCAAATAATGTTCCCAAAGTCTTCTCTACTTCCAAAGTAGTGTCTCCCACTAAAATCATGTTTTCTTGATGTATTTATAGCAGCTAGGGTTTGTTGGCGGGCTTCTTCTAATTCGTCTAGGAGAAGCTTAAATTTTCTGCTCTGGTCCCGGTCTCGCGAAGTGACCCTCGCTTTTCTGTCCGGGACTTTTTTGGTCTCTTCTGCTCTGGTCCCGGTCTCGCGAAGTGACCCTCGCTTCGCTGCCCGGGACCTGAGCACCAACCTTATACTTAATCTAGATTCTTCCCTTTTTGTACTTCACTTTACATGAAAACTTGCCAAATCACTTCCAATTGACTCCTACACATATAAATAACATTATTAAGCTCGAGTCACAAGTATTCACATGAATATTAACAAAATAGATGTATAATGCAAGGTAAATTACATGCAAAAATATGGATTTTTAGACAAACATCACCACCCCACACTTATGCTCTTGCTCGTTCTCGAGCAACCAAACTACACTCTATTAAACAATTCTCATACTCATAACACCAAGAATATTTAAAATAGACTAAGCACAAGAGTGTAACATCTTCACCTCAAGATTTGACTCACAAGTACCACACATTATTCACAACTCACCCACTTACTCTAGCATAGAGGTCAATGACATTACCTTTCCTTCATGAATCAAGTGCCCTCACACAACAAAAGAGAGTAGTTCCACACACAATAAAATTTAAGCACAATTAGGAACTCAAGATAGAAAGAATTCACTCACTCTCAGAAATAACATTCGTATGCCACAACAGATGTACCATAGGCTTGCCCGTGGTGTACTACTCTACTAATCGAGCTCATTCAGTCTAGGATCAAGTAGGACTTTAATTGGTTGTAATGTAGGCTGCGGGACGGGTAGGATACATTTGGATATAAGAGTGACTACACTTTCCTAAGCACTTTAATACATACACTTTAACATTCAAACCCCATACTTATGTCAATCCACAACTCCACATTCACATCAATGTATACTAACTCCATATCTCTTTAAGCACAATTACATCAAGAGTCACCACTATCAAGGAATATTTTTCACAACAATACAACTATTTTTTCTTTCTTTTTCAATTCAAGTGGCTCTTACTTTTTCAAAACAGTGCACTTTTCTCCTTATTTTATTAGTTCCACTCAAACGCCAAACCAACCACCCCACACTTTAACTTTTACAAAGTTCATAACAATTCAAGTGCTCATGAGAGGTGAAAAGGTTCAAATAGATGGTTAATTCAAATAAATGGGTAAAGGCTTGTAGTGTGGTTGCCAAAGAAACAGGATTACAGGCTCAATGGGATTAACTATGTTACATAACAATTAGGCGGGTAAACTATATATATCTGGCTAAACAAAGAAATGCCTATATCACTTCCAAGACTGAACAAAACTACTATTTCACTTTGCAAACACACGGGGAAAGTTCTAAATATCAAATGCAATGCACAGAATAAAACACAAAGCTCACACACACATGGCACATAACTCACTCAGGATTGGACAAATCAAGATACTTTAATCAAAGTAGTTAAGCAAAGTTAAGATCATACAATTAAAGTACTTATTTAAGAGTCAAAAACTCAGCCTAAGCGTCACAACCAAAGTACTCACTATTCTCAAGGCATAACAAAGTCAAGAGATATTGCTTCAATTTATAGCACAATGGCTCCTACTCCTAAAAATATAACACTAACTACACCTGGTTCAAACAAAACCCTTGGAAAAGAACCGCGACACAAAGAAAAACCAAGGGGGAATTACTACACTACCTACAAAGAAAATCTTTTTGTCCTGTTTCTTTAGACTTAAATCCCTCAAGAGACCTGTCTAGGAGATCCATCGTTGGGAAAAGTCCAATATTTCTACTTTTGTTTTTTGATTTTTTTTCATAGCTACTAAAATACTAAAACACTACACAACTACGAAAACAAAAATAAGAAGTTAACTTTTTTTAACATCCTACTACTAATTATCTAGAGAATTCTCCCACCCCAGACTTAAAAGAGTGCAGTATCCTCAATACACAAATAAAGTAAAACAATAACGGGGGTGGATAAGAAACTCCCTAAAAAACCAAAGGCCGAAGCAATAGCGGCTCTCGGGATACTCAGACTTTCCCCATGCATGATCCTTTGTATGAGCATCCCACACTTAGTCCTCACTATCTAGCTCTCTTTTGCACTCTTAAAATGGCTTTGCTTCCTATGATTATAATCCTACAAAATAACAACAAACACTACAAAAATAATATAATAAAAATAAAAATAAAGGAAAGCAATAAAGTTGGGTTGCCTCCCAACAAGCGCCTGATTTAACGTCGCGGCACGACACAGAATCTCGTCTAATCTTTGGCAAGTAACACCTTCCACTTCTGACGATCAAAGCCACCCCTATAATAGTGCTTTACTCTTTGTCCGTTCACTAAGAACATTCTCTTGCCACCTAAGACGCGCAACTCAATTGCACCATGTGGAGTGACTCTCACTACCTCAAACGGCCCCAGCCATCTCGATTTGAGCTTCCCGGGAAAGAGTCTCAATCTAGAATTGAACAAGAGAACTAATTGGCCCGGTTCAAACTCGCGATGATGGATATTCTTATCATTCCAGCGCTTGGTCTTTTCTTTATATAACTTGGCATTCTCATACGCGTGCAAGCAAAACTCATCAAGCTCGTTCAATTGCAGCAATTGTTTTCTACCCACTAATTCTGCATCGAAGTTCAGTTTCTTTATAGCCCAATAGGCCTTGTGCTCAAGTTCCACCTGTAAATGGAATGCCTTCCCATAAACCAGCTTGTAAGGGGAGGTTCTTATTGGAGTTTTGTAAGCAATCCTGTATGCCCATAGAGCATCATCAAGCTTTGCAGCCCAATCTTTCCTACTTGCACTAACCGTCTTCTCCAGAATCTGCTTTATCTCTCTATTTGACATTTCAACTTGTCCACTAGTCTGAGGATGGTAAGCAATCGCAACTTTATGTTTGACCCCGTATTTCGCTAAGCCAGTGTCCAATAGCTTGTAACACAAACGGGTGCCCCCATCACTAATCATCACTCTCGAAGTGCCGAACCTTGTAAAGACATGCTTTTTCACAGAGTTGACCACAACCTTGGCATCATTGGTAGGAAGAGCAATGGCCTCCACCCACTTCGACACATAGTCAACGGCCACCAAAATGCACTTGCACCCGCTGGACGAGGGAAACGGACCCATAAAATCAATCCCCCACACATCACAAATTTCAACCTCCACAATACCGTGCAATGGCATTGCATGCCTTTTCGTGATTGTTCCTATTCTCTGGCACCTATCACACCTCCTCACAAACTCATGGGTGTCTTTAAACACCCTAGGACAATATAAACCTGATTGAAACACCTTAGCTGCCATTTTGTCACCCGCATGATGATCACAATAAGGCGACGCATGGCAGTCATGTAAGATAGCATTTATGTAAGATTCGGGCACACATCTTCTTATTAACTGATCGGTACAAGATTTGAACAGAAACGGCTCATCCCACACATATGATCTCACATCTCGCAAGAACTTCTTTTTTGCTTAAGCTCCAAGATCAGGCAGCATTTCTCCACTCGCTAGATAGTTTACAAAATTTGCATACCATGGCACCTCCTCGGTAGTAACGGCCAACAATTGCTTATCCGGAAAGGTTTCCTTGATGACATCTCCCTCAGCTACATGATTCCAAGTTTCTAACCTAGACAAGTGATCAGCCAGTTGATTCTCTGTTCCTTTACGGTCTCGGATCACCAAGTCAAATTCCTGCAAGAGTAAAACCCAACGGATTAGGCTTGGTTTAGCATCTTTCTTTTCGAACAAATACCTGATGGCTGCATGGTCTGTGTAGACGATGACTATGCTGCCAACCAAATAGGCCCGAAATTTATCGAACTCCCACACTATGGCAAGCAACTCCTTTTATGTCACAGTATAATTTATTTGAGCAGGAGTAAGAGTCTTGATTTCGTACTAAATAGAGTGAAACATTTTGCTCCTCCTCTGGCCCAACATGGCCCCAATTGCACCATCACTAGCGTCACACATCAGCTCAAATGGATCTTTCCAGTCAGGAGACACTATGGTTGGTGCACTCACTAATTTCTTTTTTAGCTCCTCGGATGCTTTTAGACAAGCATCATGAAACTTGAACGGCACATCCTTCTCTAACAAACTACACAAAGGAGAGGAAACTTTTGAGAAATCCTTTATAAATCGGCGACTGCATGTCCCAGAAAAATCCTAACTCGTTTCACTGAAATCGGTGGTGGCAACTTTTCAATTGCTTCCACCTTAGCTTTGTCAACTTCCAGTCCATCTTTGGACACTTTGTGTCCCAACACTATACCTTCACGTACCATAAAATGGTATTTTTCCCAATTCAGTACAGATTAGTCTCCTCACACCTAGCAAGCACTTTAGCAAGATTGGTCAAGCATTCATCAAAAGAAGAACCAAACACAGAAAAATCATCCATAAAGACCTCGACAAACCGTTACACCATATCGGTGAAAATAGCCATCATACACCTTTAAAACATCGCAGGTGCATTACACAACCCGAATGGCATTCTCTTAAATGCATAAGTTCCATAAGGGCATGTAAAGTGGTATTTTCTTGATCTTCCGAGGCAATAGCAATCTGATTATACCTCGAATACCCATCAACAAAACATATGTATTCCTGTCCGGCTAACACTTCAAGCATTTGATCAATGAAGGAGAGGGGGAAGTGATCTTTTCGTGCATCATTATTCAACTTCCTATAATCTATGCATATTCGCCTACCAGTCACAGTCCTATTGGGATTAATTCATTTTGTTCATTCACTACAACAGTCATACCCGCCTTTTTAGGTACACATTGAACATGGCTTACCCACTTACTATCGGAGATGGGAAATACTATACCTGCGTCGAGCCACTTAATCACTTCTTTTCTTACCACCTCTTTCATAATTGGATTTAGGCTGCATTGATGTTCTACGCTAGGCTTGTGTCCCTCCTCCATGAGTATTTTGTGCATGTAGAATGCAGTGCTAATACCCTTTATATCAGACATTGTCCAACCAATGGCATGCTTGTGCTCCCTCAACACCCTTAAGAGTTTTTCTTCCTGCAATTTAGACAAATAAGAAGAAACAATCACAGGTAAAGTGTTAGAACTACACAAATATGCATAATGAAGATGAGATGGTAAGGGTTTAAGTTCCAGTTTTGGAGCCTCTTGAACTGAGGGTCTATGGGCATGCCGATTGGCCTACCCAGAGGCACAAAATTCACAAGATGCATCCAGAATTTGCAACATCTCCTCAGCCTCTTCTTCAAGTTCCAAGTGATTGAACAACATCAATGTCTTTTCTAGGGAATCTTTTTCAAATGCACTTGGCTCTACGGCTGGTTCATTTATCTCCACCACAGAAAGCATGGTCAGGTCCTTGTAATGACGAGGCAACTGAATGGATCTATATACATTGAAGACTGCTTCTTTATTGTCCACCCTCGGGATCATCTTACCTTCTCAGACTTTGATAATGGCATCTACAGTGGCCAAAAGAGGTCATCCCAATATGATTGGAACTAATTCATCAGCCTCATAGTCTATGATGATAAAATCTATAGGGAAAATAAACTTCCCAATCTGCAGCAAGACGTCCTCAATTACCCCCTTAGGATAAACATAAGTTCTGTCAGCTAACTATAGCAACACCGTAGTGGGTCTCGGAGCTCCTAAGCCCAATTGTTTTAACACTGACAACAACATCAGATTGATACTTGCACACAAATCACACAAGGCTCTACCCACATCAATTTCACTAATCCTCACGGGGATGATAAAACTACCTGGATCCTTAAGCTTTTGTGGAAGCTTATGTTGAATACTAGAAGTGCACTCCTCAGTAAGTGCGAGGTCTATAATTTAGTTACCCTCATCTTATTTGCCACCATATCCTTAATATATTTTGCATATTTTGGACCTCACGGAGCATGTCCACCAAAGGGATGTTCAAGTATATCTGCTTCAGCATACCTAAAAATTTGTAAACATGTGGTCATCATTCTTCTTTCCCAGTCTTTGTGGAAATAGAGGTGGCACCCTCTCTGATATTTGCTCAGACTCTGTTTTGTTTCTCTCATCTACCTCTACAGGTTTTGGCACTCATTCTTCTTCGAGCCCAGACTACTCCTTTTTCTTCTTAGGCACTTCTACTAACTCTCTCCTATTTATCAACTTCATTGCATTAACTTGAGGATTTTTCTCCGTATCACTTGGGAGAGCTCCAGGAGGTCTAATATTCTGATTGTTATCCATTTACCCAAACTGCCTCTCTAGATTTCTGAACTTTGTGTGCAATTATTGATTCTCAGCCATTACTTTCTGATTGTCTAGCAAGAGCTTTTTCATCATGTCAGTCATACTCTCTTCTGATTGCTGTAGGGGTTTAGGTGGTTGATTGTAATTAGCTTGAGGCCTGATATTCTGATTTCCACCGCAAAAAAAGTTAGGATGATTCCTCTGTTTGGATTGTATGTGTTACCATATTGAGCGTTTTGATTCATTGGCCCTTTAGCTTGTTGCCCCACATAGTAGATAGATTCAAGATTCGCGGGGCCTATGTCACTTGTGTGACCTTCACCACATAACTCACAGCAAGTAGACATATGTTGCACATGTTGCACATGTTGCATCTGTTGTGCTTGGTGCATTGTCATTTTGTTCATCTGATTTGCTAATCTCGCTATATCTGCCTTCATGGCAGAGAAATCATCAAGCTCGATCACACCTGCTGCCTTTTGTTTAAGTGATCTTCGTGGTTCCCTATCTCCTTGCCAATTATTATCATTAGTAGTGAAATTATTTCGCAGGATCTGGATCTCACTATTAGGTCTTTCCATGTAACTACCCCCACATGCTGAGTCAAGATTCATCTTTGATGCCTCGTCCAACCCATCAACAAAATTGTGACCCAACACCTCATCAGTCTGACAATGGTGGGGACAGTCTCTGAGTAGCGTTTTGTATCTTTCCCAAGCTTGTCGAAGAGTCTCACCATCTCGTTGTTGAAACCCAAGAATCTGGCTCCTCAGCGACTTTTTTCTTCTTCGTGGGAAAAATTTTGATTAAGAATTTCCTTGCTAGATCATCCCAATTGTGGATTGAGTTCGCGGGCTCTTTTTGCAACTATTCCTTAGCTTCCCCCAACAGTGAAAAGGGAAATAATGTCAGCCTAACATAGTCCTTGGAAACGTTCGGATAATTGTAAGTGTCCGTAATTTCCAAGAAATTAATGAGCTGTACAATATGAGATAGACCCACATATTGCCCTGTGAACTGAATCAACTGTACCATGTACTGTTTGAGTTCAAAGTGACCCGTGATATCAGGCTTCACAATTGCCTGAGTCATATTAGCAAGATTGGGCCTTGCAACTTCTAACACTGGACGCTTTTCATTACCTGCCATGTCTATTGGTTATGGTTGAACCATGATGTCAAACTCTCTTTCAAGTCTAGTTATAGCTTCGACATCCCTCCTCACTCTGTGAAGTGTACGTTCGATTTCAGGATCAAGAGGAAGGAGATTGTTTGTGCTTCTCCTCCTCCGCATTCAAGAGAAGAGCCTGCGTTATCACAAATAAAGCAAACTAAAAATTAAAACTTCAACAAATAACAAATAAAAGCTTAACTTAAATAAACAATCAATAACTAAGTCCCCGGCAACGGCACCAAAAATTTGTTGGTTCCCTAAGTACACGCAAGTATACGTGGCCGTCAAGTAATAAAGTGACTCGAAAGTCGGATGTCGAACCCACAGAGACTTAGATCAATTGTTAACTAAGAAAACAAAAATTAGCTAATTGTCCAAGATAATCAAGAGTGGTATTTTTCTATTAATCTACTATTGCGGAAATTAAACAAGTAACAACTAATTTATCAAGAATGCAAATGTGTATGATGAGATTGTAATTGAGAGGAGATGAAGATTCCAGGGTTATGGTTGGTTTATCAATCCTATTAAGTTCAATAATCACACTTGTTAATCAAGATTATTTATGGTTGCTAATTGACCGGATTGTTTGTATGAATAGCATGTTCCCCCAATACTACTAGCCTATCCACGATATGTCAATCCTATATTCCTATGGTATTGAGTCTATCATGAACGAATATAATACGGCATTTAACAAAGCAAGACCATTAGGTATATTCTTATCATAACCGCGAAATCTTTCCCCGAGCCACGGGTTCAGAAACAAGCCGTCATTAATTCTACTATAATCTAAACATGTCTTTCCCAATCATAGCATAGATAGTAAGGTGAATTGGTAGCTACTACAATTCACAAGTTAAAACTAGAATTAAAGAAACAACCACAAGATGATAATCCGAATTAACGAAGATGTAATTAATAAACGTTAATATTCATGTCAACCACAACGCTAGAAACTAGAGTGCTTAGCCACTCATGTTCGTAGCAACAATTTTCCAAGTAGTTTGCATCAACCAATTACAAATAAAAGATGAAGAAATAAAGAATTCGATGATTTTCTCCTCCAAAAGTTGTTCCACGTGATGTTCGTGCCTCCAAATAATGTTCCCAAAGTCTTCTGTCTTTCCAAAGTAGTGTCTCCCACTAAAAGCATGTTTTTAGATGTATTTATACGACTAGGGTTTGTTGGGGAGCATTGGGCTTCTCCAAATTCGGCTAGGAGAAGCTGAAATTTTCTGGTCCGGTCCCGATCTCGCGAAGTGACCCTCGCTTTGCTGTCTGGGACTTTTCTGGTCTCTTCTGCTCTGGTCCCGGTCTCGCGAAGTGACCCTCGCTTCGCTGCCGGGGACCTGAGCACCAACCTCATACTTCATCTAGATTCTTTCCTTTTTGTACTTCGCTTTGCATGAAAACTTTCCAAATCACTTCCAATTGACTCCTACACATATAAATAATATTATTAAGCTCGAGTCATAAGTATTCACACGAAATTCAAAAAATCAAGGTATAATGCGAGGTAAATTACTTGCAAAAAACATGGATGTTTAGCGAAATATCATACAACTGGTGAATAAACACGGGCTCAGGATGGTTTATTGGTTTTATAGTAATTGTACTCAGTGCAGTGTCGTTGGAAGGTGTCGGCATGGAATTTACACACGTGAGTTATCTCCGATGAGTAGGTTAGCGGTTGCATGGAGTTAGCGAAGTTTCTACGAAGAATTCTATCGGCTATACGGTAAGGGATCAAATATGTGAATGTGGCTGGTGATTCAGAGTGCTCATGAAATGTTTAACAGAAAAGTTGCAAGAAATTTGGCGGGTTGGTTGTGTGTGATCATGTCAATGGGGAATAAGGAGTATTGGTGGGTTCCAGGTTTATGCAATGGTAGCTTCCAGCTAAGTGGGAGAGCCCCACTGTCTACGATTTGATTGCGTGGTAGTCTACTTATAAGGTTTCTGGTTGTCGGTGTATTGGTGGGATATTACGACTAAGGAAATAAAACATCAATGGTAATTTGAGCAAAGGATTTGGGGAATGTGTGCTATATTTGGCCATATCGATTCATGTTAAGCTTTGGGAAGACTCAGGATTTATGCTTCGTGTAGATGTGATGTATAAGAAAGGTGAGTCAGCCAGGTGCTTCTTTGAGAAGATGTTCATGTGCTAACAGGGCCTTGGAGTTTGATCACATTTGGGAACAATACAGAGTGGGTGACTCTCAACAATAGTCCTAGTGGATTCAAAAATTTAAAGTGTGGTGCTTAAGGATTTCGAGTCCGTAGTATGGTTAAGTATCGAGCATTGCAGCAGATTGCGAAAAGGGGGCTTGAAATGTTCTATGTTATCATTAGTCCGCTGTGTAGCATTGGAGGAATGGGAGAATATAACTTCGGATTCGTAAAAGAAATATCATAATGGATGTACCAGTTGAAGATACGAATATGTGCACAAGCGTGTATGAGATGGTTTGTGGGTTTTGAAACAACGTGGTCTCGTGAAATAGAGTCCTTCTGGATGAGTGAGGATTGGGTTCGTCATATTTTGAATGGAGATATTATTATTCCTAAGGCAAATCCAGAGTAAATCCAGGCAAATCCGGAGTAAATTATTATTCCTAAACGGAACAGTACCCAGCCCCATACTAACATTGCTCCTATATGGAACGGTACACAGCCTGTCATTTTACTTTTATGTCAGCGCTCCTAAATAGAACGATACCTAGCCCCGTACTAACAATGCTCCTATACGGAACGGTACACAGCCCATCATTTTACTTTCCTATCAAAGCTCCTAAACGGAACGATACCCAGCACCGTACTAACAATGTTCCTATACGGAATGGTGCACAACCCGGCATTTTACTTTCCTGTCCATGCTCCTATACTGTCACGACCCAATTTCTCCCTTGGTGAACCGTCGTGACGGCACCTAGTCTCTATGACTAGGTAAGCCTAACACTTTGCGGAAATGAAACAAAAACACAAACATTAACTACTAATAGTAACAAATATCTAATAAGCAACTGAATGCCACTCGGCATATATAATTGTCACCTCTGAAAATGTACAAAACAATTCCCAAAACTCAGAATACCGTAAGTCACAAGCTACTGAGAAGTCTTATCCGTTCTATACATAATTTCTACAGAAAGAAGGCAAAATGAACATAGAGGGATAGAGGGGGACTCCGAGGATCTGCGGGTGCGAGAAGATCTACCTTGAAGTCTCCAATAAGCAGCAATGACTGCAACTAGTGATGAGGTTGGTAAGATGAACCTGGATCTGCACACGAAAAATATGTGCAGGAAAGGGCGTGAGTACACCACAAACGGTACCCAGTAAGTGACAAGCCTAACCTCGGTCGAGTAGTGACGAGATCAGGTCAGGGCTTTACTGGTATAAATATAATGAAATAGGACAAAATGAAATATCGCAGTAAAAATAAATACCGAAATCTAACAGGAATAGAATCAATGAAAGACAACAGCTTAGAACAGAGTGATAACAACAGGGGATCTCCCGAGATATAGTCTCGTAGTCCCAAGCGTACATGTTCAGGGGGATCTCCTGGAATACTATTACATAGTCCCAAAATAAATATGCAACACAAGGGGATCTCCCGGAATACCGTTCCGTAGTCCCAAAATAAATATGATGTACAGGGAGATCTCCCGGAATGCTGTTCCGTAGTCCCAAATTAAATATGAAACGCAATCAACCGAAATAACAATTACAGTAGGAAATTCTACAGTTTAGACTAAGTTCAAGTCAAGGAAAGCACGTACACTAAACATGCTGCACATAGTTCAAGTAGGCAGTTAACAAGTAGGCATGCTATTCTAGTCTAAGCAGGATAGTTACATATGCTAGTGTGTTTCAAATAAGGAGAAAACAAGTTATGAATTAGTGAAAAACAGAGTTTTACAACACATAGCCTGTGTACGTACTCATCACCTTATGTCCACGGCGCTTACATATTAAACAGTACCAAATCCTAAGAGAATTTCCCTCACACAAGGTTAGGCAAGCCACTTACCTCGAACCAAGCTCAAATCAATCCGTCACAATGCTCCTTCCACAAATATCCGACTCTGAATGGATCAAATCTAGCCAAAACCAATTACATAATATAAATATAGCTACAAGAAACTAATCTAGCTAGCGAAATCAAAGATAAGGCAAGAAATTAGAAAAACACCCAAAAAGCCTCCCCGGGACCACGTCTCGGAATCAAGAAAAGGTTACCAAATATGAAAACCCATTCACTCACGAGAACACTCATACCAAAATTATCCAAATCTGATGTCTAAATCCCACTAAAAACTCACACATTCGGTGGGGACTTTTTCCCATATTCACCCAACTTGCTCGCTCAAATTCCATAATTAAGCGGAGAAAACAACAATAGATTAATGAAATACAACCAAAAATAAGTTAGGAATCGTTACCCCAAAGACTTCTCTGAAAATCCCTCAAGAAATCGCCTTCTCCCGAGCTCAAAAAATCAAATTTGTGTTATGAAATTTCAACCCTCGAATCTGCCCTTTTCTGCCCGGCGATTATCGCACCAGCAGACCAAGGATAGCATCTGCGGTTCCGCACATGCGAAATTCCCATAGCAGGTGTGGCTTTTCACTTAAGGTACCTCGTCCTCATCTGCGATCAAGAGGTCGCACCTGCGTGTCCGCACCTACAGACCTTTTGCCCGCTTCTGCGGTCCCAGACCGCTCCTGCGGTTCCTTCACTCGCACCTGCGGGTATCGCAGATGCGGAACACCCCTCGCACCTGCGATCCCAGACCTCCTTCCCATTTCCACTTCTGCGGTTCCATAATCGCTTTTGCGGCTCCGCACCTGCGGCCCAAAGTGTGGAGGTGCGGTGACACAACATACAGGAACATCAGCAGTTTCACCTAAGTCCAAATCAACCCGTTAAGCACCCGAAACTCACCGAGGCCCCCCCGATCTCAACCAAACTTACCAACTAATCCTAAAACACCATAAACAATTAGTCGAGCCTTCAAATCATATCGAACAACAACACAACACGAAAAATGCACGGATTTAAGCCTAAGGAACTTTGAAATTTTACCAAATCTATAACCGACGTCGAAACATATCAAATCTCGTCGGAATGACCTCAAACTTTACACACAAGTCAAAAATGATACTACAAACCTACTCCCACTTCCGGAATCGGAATCCGACCCCGATATCAAAAATTCCACTACCGGTCCAAAACTCCGAAAATTTCCCTTTCGCCATTTCAAGCCTAAATGAGCTACAGACTTCCAAAACACAATTCGGACACGCTCCTAAGTCCAAAATTACCCAACGGAGCTAACGAAATCAACGGAACTCTATTCCGGAGTCGTCTTCACACAGCTCCGACTACCGTGCCAATCCTAAGGCTTAACCCTCCATTTAGGGACTAAGTATCCCAAAACACTGCAAAAACCAAAACGAAACCTCCTGGAAAATCACAATTGCAGAAAAAGATACGGGGGAAGTAGTTAAACAGAGGATCGGGGCTATAACTCTCAAGACGATCGGCCGGGTCGTCACATATACGGAACGGTAACTACAAAGCCCATCTAACTTTTAATACCCTGATATCGCATCGGAATGGTAACTACAAATCCCATTTTACATTCAGTTCTCTCTATCAAAAATCACAAAGATTTGATTAATTAAAAAATTCAAAAAAGAAAATGAAATGAAAATCTAAAAATATTTTCTTTCCACCCTTCCTGAACTACGCTTGACGTGATTCTCATTTCAACGAGATACGTAGGCAACCTTCGAGTTTGCTCTCATTTTTTCAAAATCGCAAAATTTTGATTAAGTCAAAAATTGAAAAAATTGTTGCTAAGTCGAAATCCAAAAAAAAGGGTACCCTTCCTTGAGTTTGGTCCCGTTTATCAAAAATCAAAAAAAGAAGAGGGGAAACTTTCTTTTGACTTTGGTCCTATTTATCAAAATAAAAAAAAGGTTAAGAAAAATCATGAAATATTGACTTCCTTGGCGCCAACATAGTTAGGAGTGTGCATGAGAAAGAATAAATGTTTAAGTGGTATGACTGACAGGATCAGCTTCGGGTAAATCATACACTCTTGTGGTACCTCCAAATTATACCTTAGGGACACTTGAAAAAATCTCATGCAAACAATTAGGGTAAGAACAAAGCCAACCTCATTGTTTCATCTGTATTGTGTGGTGAGCCTATATTTGAATTCATTGCATTGCATTGTAGATCTAGAACTTGGCTCAGATGTCTGTTGAGGCAAAATTCTAAGTAACGCTTAGTTTGGGAAGGGATCTTAGGCCTTCTTTGACCTGGTAGAGCCTTTCTAGCCTACCAAATGATGTCAATCCCTCGTATTTCCTCCTTTGAGCCTTAAGCCTTTTCTTGGACAACCACATCTTAGCCTATACCCTTTTTTGTGCTAAATGGACTACCCCTCTCTTGGCCCAACCTCCTCGAGTGCACTGAAAACGTGTAACTTCGGACGAAGACCAAAGGGAAGGTGACGAGTATAAAAAGTTGAAAGATGCAAATTCCAAGACAACCAAAGATATGACTTCAAAAAAAGAAAGAGGAAACTCTGCAAATCTGGAGGACCCAACTAGAAGGAAAAAACTTCCGCAGATTCGAAAAAAGAGAGAAGAAAATAAAAAATAAAAAAGAGAAGAAAAATCCACAAATTCAAAGAGGAGGAACTCCAACTAAAGAAGGAAAAACTCCGGCAAAGCATGAAAAACTTCAAATGAAAAACAAAAAAGAAGGAAAAACCTCTGAAAAGGAAGAAGAATCTCCTACAGATTTAAAAGAAGTCAAAGCAAAGAAAAGGACATCGAGCTGAACAAGATCAAGCGCCAAAGCATGGTTTGAACTCCGAAAATGCGGATGCATTTCTCATGGGGGATTGGTCACTTTTATCCCCAAATGTATATCCTGCGCATCCCCAAGACTATATTACAAGCCAATGAGCAAAGCCCTACACATGATCCTACTCCAAGTGTTCTCACATTAGTGGATACTCACATGAAGGTCAAGCATATGGTATCTCAATCGGAAGCACTGAATGGCATTCTGAGTGTGAGTGTGTTTCATAAAATGTCCTAAAGTCAAAAGGCAAACATACTTCAAATATATATGAAAATTAGGACATCTTTGTGGTGAGGGCACTTGAAACATGGGTTAGGCAGAATTCAAAACCTTTGATTGAAGTAAGACGAACAAATCTTGTCGAACTTAGGTATACATGAGGTACCACACGAAGCTATAGGAATTACCCATAAGCTGATATCAGTTTGTCGAAATGTATATGGTGATAATTCCTATGCACAAAAGTAATTGTTGGTACCAGCCAAAGTCAAGTCAAAAGATAATTGATCAATAAATCACAATTTTTCTTTACTTCTCAAATTTTCAAATATTCTCTACAAAAAGCTACAAAACAGCAAAAGACATAGAAAATAAAAAAGTCAAGTTTTGTTGACAGTAGGGTTAGGTTTTGTTGTAACAGAACTACGCCCGACCTGGCTTCCCACGGGGGAGGGGAGGTACGTAGGCAACCCACGTAGGGTCTGGTCCGACTCTTATAATAGAAAACAAAAAATCATTTCAATATATTTTTGGAACTACGCCGTGACTTGATTTCCTTTGGTAGGAATACGTAGGTAATCTACATCGGATTCAGTCATCTTTTGCAATTGAACTATGTTTTGACCTGATTGCGATTGGATACGTAGGCTGTCTTAGTCAGACTCGACCATATCATTTCAAATTCTATCTTTTACATCTATTGCCTGCCTGAGTTATTAATAATAGAACCTTTTTCTATAATTTCCCTACATAGAAAAAAACATTACTTCTTGCTTTTCCAAGCGTCCTCCTGAACAATGAGCATTTGATTTCAAAGTCAATATTTTCCAGGCGCCCTCCTGAACAATGGGCATTTTATTTTAAGTTCAATTTTACAGGCACCCACCTTTCAATACGGGTGTTTTAGACTTAAATGCTCTGATATTGTTTTGGAACCGTAACTACTAGTCGATTTACAATCAGGTGCTCCGATCACTTCAAACCGGTATTCAGCCCGGATTTTCTTCAATAATCCAAAGTACTCCGATATCGCTACGGACCGGTGTCAGCCTGGATTTTCCTTCAAAATTCAAAGTGCTCCAAACTCTTCGGACCGGTACACAATCCGTATTTCCTTCAAAAATTAAAGTGTTTCGATCACTTCGGACCGGTATCTAGTCCAGATCCCTTTCCAATTAGAGTTCCAACCCGGGACCCTATTTCACTCAAAAAATCACATATCCATCTTTCTCAAATCAAATGGAAGCATAGTCCATACCTCGTCAACTCTACTGATCAAATAGGCAACACAACATGGAATTATCTTCTATCATCAAAAAGGGGCAGATTTTGAGGATGGACGTCGAGCTTTCCAACAACAATCGACGGCATATCACAAATATCGTTCTAATGTCCTATTAAAATGGGATGTTTAGGAAATATAAACCCCCATAGTCAAATAAAAACACTCAGTATCATCACAGCTTGACCCTAGGGAACCTTTCAAAATACAAAATCATCTCATCGCCTTCCCAAACTATAACCGGCTTGATTCTCGTTACATCCGAGATATATAGGAAAACTCAACACATTGCCCCGCCGCATACGCATCGAAATCCATTCAAATCGATCTATCCATCATCCAACATTCACGTCCAGTGTTATCACAGTCCGACACTGGGGCAATCTTGGAAGCAATGTCGAGATCACACGAACCTTTTTGTCCTCGAACATTCGTCTTCCACTCCATGAGGCTACGATTCACAAGTAGTACTCAACATCCCAGAACTACACACAACCTGATTCTCATTCAACCCGAGTTATGTAGGTAATTCAAATACCAGAGTTTGGTCACATTCTTCTAAACCTCCCCATTCCCCACTCTGTCATGTTGGGTCAAATAGAGTATGATGTCAATTTTGGTTGCCCGACGACTCTTACATCATCTCCGTCAAAGAGGGGCAGCTGTTGACACTCAATTTTGATCCTCCGTATTTAAAAATTAAATTTTGCAGGATTCCTTATCAAAAAATAATAAAATATAGAATTTTGCACACTTTTAACTATAATGCAATTTATTGATAATTATTCCTATTTTTAAAAAATATGAAAATTTCTATCATTTATTGTAATTAGTTAAATGCTACAATTGTTGTGCAGTTTTCTAAACTTCGAACAATTTATTGATGATTGTCCTATTTACCAAATATTAGGATATTCTATCAATTTCTTGTCTTTTCAAAAAATAAAAATAATAATTACTACGTCATCGGAGTAGTTACAAGTTTAAATAAACACTACAATATTTATTGATTAAACAAACATTTTTCTTATATAGCATAGTCTATTAATTACACGAAAGCTAGTAGAATTTAATACAAAAATACGAATCAAGTCCAGTCAAATTCAATTTCCCGTCAACATATGATGTGACAAGAAATTTGATGTAACTAGACATTGACGTGACATGACATCGATGTGACTTGACCTTCTTTCACTATTGACCATCTATTTTCTGTTATGTTTTTTACTACAAATCTTGGCCTCTAAGTTTCATATCCCACACCCCACCTTTATTTTACACTAAACAAACACAACCCCATCACATTTTTATTGGAGAAACCCTATATATTTTTCATTCTCTTTTTCTCCAAAATAGAGAGCAGCCGCTAACCCCTTTGAGATAACCATATTCTCTCTTACTTGCGAGATCTGCCACCATGTGTAACACCCCGAAAAAATTCGAATTACTTAAGTGTAAAACTCGATAAAATATGCAAAACACATAATGTTGCATAGTGTCGGACTAGGCTTACGTGTTTGAGGTTTGTACTCAGGTGAATCTTAGTACAATCTTTCACCTGCAAATTGACGGGCAGGCAGAGCGGACTATTCAGACGCTTAAGGATATGTTGTGTGCTTGTGTTCTAGACTTCAAAGGTAGATGGGATGATCATTTACCACTCATAGAATTTGCATATAACAATATCTATCATGCTAGCATTCAAATGGCACCGTTCGAGGCTTTATATGGTAGGAGATGTAGATCTCCCGTTGGGTGGTTCGAAATTGGGGAAGCATATTTAATAGGGGTAGACCTTATGCATCAGGCTATGGAAAAAGTTAAAATCATTAAGGAACAGTTTAAGATTGCTCAGAGTCGTCAGAAATCCTATTCAGATGTTCGTCTTAGGGATCTGGAGTTCAAAGACGATGATTGGGTATTCTTGAAAGTTTTCCCCATGAAGGGTGTAATGCGATTTGGTAAGAAAGGGAAATTGGGTCTGAGGTATGTTGGACCGTACAAAATCATTCAGAGGATCGATGAGGTGGCGTACAAGCTTGAGCTACCGCCTGAGATGTCATTAGTACACCTAGTGTTTCATGTGTCTATGTTGAAGAAAGTAGTTGGAGATCCGATACTCATTGTTCCGGTTGAGACTATTGAGTTAAATGAGATATTGACTTATGAAGAGATTCCGGTTTCTATTATTGATCGGCAAGTCCGAAAATTGAGAAATAAAAAAATTGCCTCCATGAAAGTGTTATGGAGAAGCCAACTGGTTGAAGAGGCTACTTGGGAGGCCGAGGAAGAAATGAAGAAAAAGTATCCTTATTTGTTTGAATGACCATGTATTTAAAGTTGTGATCTAGGAAAAAAAAAATTATAAGACTTACTTTTTATGAATTTTGTATCATGTGAACAATTGGCATTAAGGGTATTCCTTTGTGGATATATATTGCTTATGAGACATATTTGGTGTTGTTTTGTATTATGTTACATCGTTAGAATATGTATATGTTGTTAGGATGTATTTCTGGGGCTCTCTGACAGGTGGATAGGCCTAGTTACAAGGGAAACTCTGGCAAAATAGTTGGAAATTTTGGGAGTTAGTCAAATTTGGGGTTGCTCGAATGTGGTATGAAACAAACTAAGTAGCATAAGATGCTAATGACGGATTTGTACCCTCATTCGAGGATGAATGATCCTAAACGGGGGAGAATGTAACACCCCAAAAAATTTCGAAGTACTTAAGTGTAAAGCCCGATAAAATATGCAAAGAAAATAATGTTTCATGGTGCCGGACTAAGCGTACATGTTTGAGGACTATAGAAATTCTTTGCGGGGAGCTTGCTCGCCGCGGCTCAGACTTTTTGGGTTGAACAATGCATCGGAAAGTAAAAGAAATGTTTTGGCAGAAAAGTGCATTTCTGCGGTCCATTATGCGACCGCAGAATCACTCTGCGGACTGCATAATGGCCGTAGAGTGAGGCAGTTAATTGGGTAACTTGGAAGCAATTATGCGGTCGACTATGCGACCGCATAAATGTTATGCGGTGCATTATACGACCGCATAATAGTTATACGGACCGCATACACAGACAGGTTTTTTGATCATTTTGTCAGCAATTATGAAACTGATATACGGTCCACATAACCACTATACGGTCACATATGCGACCGCATAACAGTTCCGGAGCTCCATTTTTGGGTTTTTAAAACCCAACCCTATTTCATTAAAAACACTCTTTGGGCTATTTTTGAGACATAATCTGATTTTAGAGTGAGAGAGAGTGCCCTAGAGTGAGAAGGTGTTCTTCAATAAAAAAAATTTCTTCAATTCTTGCTCAAGTTTTGGAAGATTAAGAAGGGAAGCTCACTAGGTCTTCATCCTAGAAGTAAGATTTTACACCCTAAACCCTAATCTCGAAATCTTCTGAAAATGGATAACTTAGCAAGATACTATTTGGGCATGAGAGTTGTTTATTTTACACGCATGTGTTATTAAAGGGTGTAGGAAGATTGTTGAGCTAACAATGGTAAAGATTGGGTTGTGGAATGATGGAATGCTTTATAAAAAGGACATTGAAACCTTATGCACACCTAGTGTTTGATAAAAATGCTGAAGTGTGCTAGAACCATGATCATCTTCCTAATTTTGATTCAATTTGTTATGCTTCTACAATAGATTGAAGTTGCTAAGAATTCCGAAACATTTTAGAGTTTAAGGAATCTCAATTGAGGTATGTTGGTTAAACTCTTCTCTTAGAATTGAATCCCACGATATTATGTAAATTATGAAAGTCCCGAGTGATTCATTATGAAACTGGCTATTCCGAGTAAGATTGGGTTGAAAGATATATGTTCAACAAGCATCCCAAATGCTTTATTCATGTTATGTTACCAATTGAGGATGTGTTAAAATATGGGATGTGCATTAATAATGTTTCGACTTTAAGTCATGTTCAAATGAAGGCTATTATGCCAAAATTTGTGAAATATCTATGTGCCTTAGACTTTAAATTGCTCACATGTGTACTACACACCTTGATTTGAGCTGCATTTGTTGTTGATGATGATAATGATATTTGAAATTGATAAGGTGAGCATGAAATACTGAATATGGCCAACGTGCCAAGAATGATCTTATAATTATGTCCATTAGTGCTAATAAAATGAAAAGATGTGAAAGTAATACGAAATGCGATAATTGATATAAAAAGGTTGATGTCTCAAATAAGACAGCCTAACCGGTCAGGTCGTGATCGGACATCATGCCGCACACATGGTGGTGATTGTGCTGAACATTATAATTGAAATTGTGATTATGGTCGATGTCACTAATGGATAGCCTAGCCGATCGGGTCATGAAGAGACTTTGTGTTAAAGACGGTGGTGTTGATATTAAGAGAAATTATGGTTGATGTCTCTAATGAGATGGCCTAGCTGATTGGGTCGTGATCGGACTCCGTGCTAAGAGTACGGTTGTACTGGTTTTGTGAATAATGGTATGTGAATAATGGTATTGTGGACAATGGTATATCGATACTAAAAATCTCTCAATGTGAGATATGAAAATTAATTTGAACACTGTCTTGATCCAAAATTGAGGTTTGATGTTGATTAAGGCTTTCATTGATATTATGATAATCTTGTTTGTATTATTTGTCATTCTATTGAGAGGGTGTTTAGTTATACATACTAGTAATATTCAACGGTACTAACATCACTTTTGCCGGGGGCGCTGCATCTTTAAATAGATGCAGGTGGTACCACAGTAGGAGATATTGATCAGTGATAGAAGTACACCTTTTTTCCAGCTGACTTGGTGAGCCCCACTTCATCCCGGGTTCATGTATCTTCTGTACTTTGTGTATTTGGTTTGAGGTATAGCCGGTGCCTTATTGCAGGCATTATCATTGTACTTTTCTTTATCTATAGAGGCTCCGTAGACATAGTGTGGGTTGTGTATTGGTGTTGGACAAAGACAAACTATGTTATGTTGTGGTTGTATTACTTGTCCATTTGAGACTTTAAAAATGATGAAACTATTGAAAATGAATTGGTATTGTAGACATGAACACATTTTCATCTAATTAATGAAAATATGTATTATCTCTATTCGTGGATGAGTTTGGATAGAATGAAATCTAACAGGCTTGCTTGGTCGCGTTCACTCGGTTAAGTGCCGGTCGCGCTCCTTGGTTTTGGGGCGTGACACTAAGCTCCTCCCTCCCCCTTGTTTTCGCCGCCGGCTAGCCACCAGCAGCCATCACTGGCAGTCATCCCCATTTCCCCATTGTCCTAATCATTTGTTAGCTTTGAGGGTTGGATCTTGCTGTCTTTAGATATGGCTGGAAACTCAAACACCGACTTCCTCCATGGAAAGAGGCTGATTTGGACCTCTATTTATGCTCGTCTTCCGTTAATCACTCTCCTCTTTATTCCTTCTTACAGACTATCAAAACAGGGGAGGTTTGGGAAGTTTCGAATCTGGCCAGAAATGAAGCTAACGCCGGCGACCGTTAGGCGTTACTCCGGCGTTCACCGTGGAAGTAATGCCAACAACCATTACTTTCCGTCCTTCACTGTCGACCTCTGTTATTTGGCCAGATCTCCGGTGAACCTCCTTTCTTTTGTGATTTGTTCACTATTTTGTGTGGCTTATTTGGTTATAGTAACATTGTGATACCATTGATGTTGTTGGTTGTTCTGGCCGGATTCATGTTTTTCCGGCGACCCCCTTTCGTTGTTTTTCTATCTGCTCATGATAGACTTTGTGGGGGATTTGACATATTTATTTTTCTGCCTAATATTGCCTATGTTGTGTTGCTTAAAATGGTTCATTAAACTCACCATATTATTTCATGTTCGTTTTCTCGAATTTATACCAAAGGCAGAAGATTTTGCTAAATAATTATCTTTGTATTTCTTTGTCCTTTGGATTCGTTTAGCTTCTGTAATTTGTTACGATGCTGCCTCTTTTGGACTGTTTCCTACTTTGTTTTGACGATTTATGTTTCGAGAATTTTGCAATGTTTGTTCTTGCCTCACTGTTTGTTTCGATGATCCTTCATAGTGGACCTTGACTGATTTGAATGAGATATTGCGTTGTTAAATTAGGCCTATGAGAACAAAATTTTTGAGGCCTTCTGATGATTTTTGACTGATAAAGGATAAGATACTACACCATCCCTCGGATCCGAAACCAAAATACATTTATGAGGCGATGACGAAAGCCAAAGAAAAAATATAAGACAATAATGTGAATGTTCGTGCTTCAGGAGGCAACATGATTGGCCACCGGAGTTGCTACCAAGTCGGTATTCGCGTTCTAATGTCATATTACTATATGACATACACCATCCGAGTCTCCAAAAATATTTTTTAAATCATTTTCAAAAGAATATTTTCCTACATTGTTTTAAAACTATTTTCCAAAAACTACTTTCCAAAGGATATCTTCAAAAACATTTTTTTTCAGATAATTGCTTTCCAAAAAGTATTTTCTTAACCATTTTGAAAGAAAACAAAAATAATTTTTCAAAAGTATTTTTTTTAAATCATTTTTCAATGACAATGTTCAAAAAACGTCTTTAAATTAAGTCATTGCAAGAAAAAATGAATTAGTTTATCGTTTTGCTTTATACTTTACTAATACTTTTACTTTTCTTGTCTTGTGAGGTACTATCACATGGAGTTGCTTTTGGGAGACGTCACCCAAAAACGAAAAGACAATTCCCCGTCAAAGCTCTCTGCTTCGCACTTCCTATTCTTGGATGTATCCAAAACGTAAAGTATATTAAAGTAGTAGATAAATATTGTGTTTGCTTGCTTGCTTTGATGTTTACCTATTTTGCCAAACACTTAGGGTGAACTGTATTTAGTAATAATCCGGTTAACTTGTAACATTGTACATTAGATAATTCACATAATTTGTATGAGCACTTAGGTTGTCAAATATGTATATTAAACTTGGTCAATCAATTAGAATTAACATACACATAATCAATTAGGGTAGTTGTATACCTAAAATAAAACATGTCATCCTCTTTTCATGAAAATAAAAACAAATCTTTTTATCGTATTTTCTTAAAGCTATACTAGCATACCTTCGGACCTCTCTTAATGTAAATTATTCTTCAACTAATACATTTTGAGTAGACATAATTTGTAAAAATATTAGAATTGAATTACTGTACTTTTCTTTGAGCGACTTGGGCCTTGTAGTCATTTGATCTTAACTCATAATTTGTGTTTCAAGATCATGACTCGAGAGATGGTCTTTAGTTACTCATTGAATGATAACTCTTTTTTAGTTCGATTATTTCTTTGTATTCATAGGATAATTTTCTATGTCATAAACATTTTGATACATTTTTATACCATATCCATTCCATTCATTAAATTAATTCTTTTAGTTTATCCATTATCTACTAAAATTGTTCAAAGATTATTCTTTTTCACTCTTACCAATCATTTAGATTAAATTTCTATTTCTAACTTTTCACTCAAATAGTTGATCTTTGCACATAAATCAAAAACTTCCAAACTGTATCCTTTAATTAATATTTATTTAGTTAATTTAACAAATAATCCACATATCACTACATCATATCTTATATTTCATTCCTTTAACACTTACTCATTCATGCTAATATTTTTACACTTTGTTCCTTTGGGCAAATTACTCATATGCAAATAATCATTTCTTTTCTTTTCACTTTACTCCTTAATGCATGTTCGCTCATACTTTAATCACTCATTCAAAGTTTTGTCTTCAAATCGCAAGTAGATTCTTTTAATCTTATTCTTGTGAAATTCGAATCTTTGTTTAAATTCTTTGAGCCAATATGTAGTTTTTAAGCACAATTCTTTTATATTATTCAACTCATACTACGATACGATTCTTTAATACATTTTTAATACATTTCATACTCCATTCTTGTTGCATATTTTGTTACATATTTAATCATGCTTTGTCAAAATTAATTTTCACACTTAGTTTATTCTTTCAAAACATAACTCTTTGTACACTTCATATATTCTATATGATTCGATATACCTTAATCATTTCATTTTCAAAACACAAAGTTAATGGCATACTTTGTTTGTAAGTGATCTATTATGTATTTAATTATTCATTTGGATACATGTTAATCACTGTAACGACCCGACTAGTCATTTTGAGTATTTGCATTCCGTTCAACTATTTCAAGTCTTGAGCAGCATCGTATGATGTACTATAACTTGTGTGAATCGTCAGTTTTGGTTTTTACGTAATTCAGAATTGATTTGGAAGAATGAATTTCATGATTGAAGCTTTAAGTTGGAAGAGTTGACCAATTTTGATTTTTTAGTATTTGACATCGGTTCAGAGTTTTGATGGTTCCATTAGGTCTTGATGGTAATTTTGGACTAGGGCGTATATCCGTATTTGCATTTGGATATTTCTACAAGGTTTCGGCATTTATTGGCGAAAGTTGAATATTTTAAAGTTTGGAAAGTTCATAAGTTTGATCGGGCATTGACTTTGATAAAATCGGGTTCGGATTGTGGTTCCGTGAATTGAAATAACTTCGTTATGTCATTTGGGACTTGTATTCTAATTTGAGTTCATTCCGAGGTGATTTGATATGTTTCGGCGCGAGTTTTGGAAGTTGAAAGTTCAAAAGTTCATTAAGTTTGATTTGAGGTGCGATTCATCGTTTCGATGTTGTTATACGTGATTTGAGGCCTCGAGTATGTTTGTGGTATGTTATGGGACTTGTTGGCATGTTTGGGCGGGGTCTCGAGGGGCTCAGGTAAGTTTTGGAGTTGAATCAGAGCACTTTTCCTTCATGTATGACTGCTGTTGTGTTCTGGTTTCTGGTGCCTCGCTTGGTCTTCGCGATCGCAAAGTATGTGATGCGATCACGTAGAAGTAAACTTGTATATGGGCAGTTTTTTAATTGCGATTGCAATTGGAGGGCCGTGATCGCGTAGCTTGGAGCTGGATATTGTCTGCGTTCGCATAGAGCTGAGGCGAGAATCTGAGAGCTGGAATTGTTCAACGAATTCGCGTAAGAAGGGAAGTGTTCGCGAAGCTTGGTCGCCTGTGTGCTTCGCGTTCGCATGGATATGTACGTGATCGCATAGCGTATTGTTGGGAGGAAGTTTTGGTTGTTCTTCGCGTTAGTGAATGTTTCTCCGCGATCGCGTAGGGTAATTCTGGGCGATCGCGATTCATTGATTCGTCGAGTGAATATAAAGTACTCTATTTCAGAGGTTTCGGCCATTTTATCACATTTGGAGCTATGGAGCTATTGGAGCGATGGAGCTCGGATTGAAGCGATGTTTGAGGCGATTTTCACCACATGGATTGGGGTAAGTCTTCTATACTCGGTTTTGATTTTATTTCATGAATCTATTTTCATTTTGGTCATTTGATTGAGGATTTCAAGAGGGAAATTGGGAGTTTTTGTCTAAAGTTTCATAGAGTGAATTGTTGAGTTTTGAACATCGATTCGGGGTTAGATTTGAGTGAAACTAGTATGATTGGACTCGTAATTGAATGGGTTATCGGATTTTGTGGATTTTGTCGGGTTCCGAAGTGCGGTCCCGAGTTTGACTTTTTAGTTGACTTTGGGATTTTGATTAAAGATTCGACCTTTATTATTTGGAATTGTTCCCTTAGGCATTATTTTATGTATTCGAGTTGCTTTTGGCTAGTTCTTAGCCATTCGGAGGTCGGTACATGCGACATGGTATTTTCGAGTTTCGTTTGGCTTACTCGGTATTGGATTTGGCTTGTTGGAGGTAAGTAACACTTCTCAACACAGTACTGAGGGTATGAACCCCTGATTATATATGTGTTATGTGTTGGTGTTGAGGTGACACACATGCTAGATGACGGGCGTGTGGGCGTGAACCATGTGAATTATGACTCGGTTGTTTTTGTGGTACCGTGTAGCTACTTAATCATATTGTTATCCATGAAATCTCTACGTGGTAGAGTAATTGAGCTGTAATCCATGTTAGAAACCATTTTTAGGCTATATGCTTATTTTGTTAGGACCCACTGAGGTCATATCTGTAGCTGAGTTAATTACTTAAATTGTAGTTACAAACTAACTCATTGGCATATCATATCTCAGTCTCTATTGCTATTTATTGATACATCATATCATCATTTTAGGCTGATTTGCATGACATTTTGAGACCGAGAGACTGGAGAGATTGATGACTGAGTGAGGCCGAGGTCCTGATTTTGAGGATGCTTATGGGATTGGGCTGCACGTCGCAGCAGGCTTTGTTGATTCATGCCATGATTGGCTTATTATAGCGCTTGGGTAAGATCAGCCCCTCCGAAGTTAGCACACCCATAGTGAGCGCAGGTACCTATTGAGTATGAGTGTCGAGTGTGAGTGCGAGTGCTGAGAGCAAGTGCTAAGTGATTGGAAGGACTGAGTGACTGTGAGGACTCAGTGACTGTGAGGACTGAGTGACTTGATACTCTGATAGTATGCATATGGTTTTATCACTATTTTGAATTGCATTCGACATGCACACTTGACACACAAACATAAAGATGCAGTCTCTTCGTGTTGTACGGTATTGCGTCATTCAGGACATCATATACACGTTGACATGTAGGCATAGCGATGTACTTTCCTCATGCCATTTGATAATGAAACATTTACCTGTTGAATGTTTTGGGAGAAATCACAGTTATACAAATTTACTCATATTTTGATGATTTTGATAAAAGGATGAGTTTTACTGTTGTACTTGAAAAGCATGCCTATTTTTCGGATATGTGAATGAAATGAGCATTATATATATGTGAGTTATTACTTGTACCGCTTTAGTTATATTGTTATAAGTTGTTCCTGGATGTTGGTTTTGGACTTTGACCCTTGCCCAAGCTCGTCAATACTTTCAACCTAAGGTTAGGTTTGTTACTTATTAAGTACATGGGGTCAGTTGTACTCATACTACAATTCTGCACCTTGCATGCAGATGTTGCATGCTGATGTTGCATACTGATGTTGCTGTGTATGGTGGGAGCTGGATTTGAAGATGTACCTGTGTTCCGGTCATAGCTGCCTCTTGGCCTTGGTAGCTTTAGAATTTTTAATTTGTTTATATATATTTCAAACAGATGATGTATTTATTTCATACCAGCTTTGTAAATTCTAAATCTTAGAAGATCATGACTTGTACTACCAGTCCTTGGGAATTCTTTGTAAAATAGTTCAGTTGTATTATCATTTCTTCTCTCAATGAATCTCATTTGAATTGGTTTATTGTTAGCTGGCTTACCTAGCGGGTTGAGTTAGGTGCCATCACGGCTAGTTGGAATTTGGGTCGTGACAATAACCCTCTTATTTGAATTCTTTGTGAATAGTAGTGAGTATTTACTTGAACCTCCCTTATTTGATCGAGTTCACAGGAACCATATTTGTGGATATTGAGGGATGCCTAACACCTTCCCCTCGAGATAACTTGAACCCTTACCTAGAATCTCAATGGTTTCGTAGATCATAATTTAGTGTACATTGTATAGTGTAGTCTAGGTGTCCTAGTATACCTTAAATGCTAGGTGGCGACTCTAAATATTAATCAACCTTGTAGAGTACTATAAGTTGTAGTTTGTTTTGTCTTGTGAAAAATAGGGTGCTACAACATGGCGACTCTGCTGGGGATACTTCAGGTTTTAACCACAGCGGATTCGATCAATTACTGGAGGGATTACAGGTTCTCCGATACTCCAACTTTCATTATTTTTGTCGCATGCTTCAAGTTGTATATTCTATGCTACATGTCTTATATTCTTATTTGTATGCTTCAATGTGTCCTATTACTTGTCATGATGTTCAAGCGGTATATTCTTTGTCATTTTTCTTGAGTTGTATATTCTTCGTCGTGTGTTTCAAGATGCATATTCTCTGTTACGTGCTTCAAGTCATGTATTCTCTTTTTCGTACTTCAGGCCATATATTTTTTATCATTATCATGTTGTATATGCTTTCACATATGCCCTGTTGTATATTCTTTGTCACATGCTTTGGTACTTCCATATTGAATTGTCAATACTTTTCTATCGACTCTTGGTCGTACACAATCACACACAAGTCACGCGAGGGTTGTCTTTACACCCCTCCGAACTTTCTTTCAAAACTCTCTAGTTTTAGAGATTGGCATACAAGGTTAACTGCGCACCATCTCGCAGTTCTCCTTAACTCATGCTCGAATCTAGGTAAATCTACTATTAGAATTCCTAGGTCATTGTACATATGATCTTGCAGCTTCTTTTAGTTGGATTAATTGTTGCATATCAGCTACGTTTTACATATTCTTTGTATATTACCCATTCTTATGTGGTATGTGTTCTCTATCTGCTATTGTTATGTATAATTTATCTGTTACATGTGCCTTCTACTTGTTACCTATTGTTCGGTTCTCTTTGTCGAACTAAACTCCGATTGATTTGACTTGAATCTTGACCTTTCAAATACACATGCCCATTCCGGTCTTTATAACCATCCATTACAATCATACCATCATTTGGACTCTATCATCCTTTCCCAAACATACATTAATTTGACTTGGTACATCTTCTACTGATCTGACATATCCTTCTCAATCAGACTTCACATTTCCACTGATTACCGTTATTTAAAACAAATCCATGCGCTATGCTATCATATATCTCTTATTCAGGAGTTACCAGTCTCCACGCACCCACCCAAGAGTTCTTATTCATAATCGCAATTCCTCTCAAAGTATAATAACTTTTTCTTGATAACCATACAGATCTCTTAGTTCCAGTAGTTGCCCCGAACTACGTTTTGACCTGATTCTTGCCTTGGAAAAATACGTAGGCAACCCTACATAAGGGTTCGGTCTCCTTACTATTTCAAAATAATTCTTAGTACTGGAAATTGAGGAAATTCTCTTGGAACAGTGCAATGATGCTCTCAACCCAGAAATCTCCGAGAGTGTCAACCAAATTTCACCAAAAGTCCAAATATCAAAATACCATGCCATCTTTGCTCTGACCCTCACTCGACATAAATCCCAACATATGGGATGGAAGTCCTTTCTTCAAACATCTGTCTATGGAGTCCTGATGTTCACTCCCACTTTCCAAATTTAGGGATTCGATACAAGTCAACCCAATTTGTCACAGGGGCATGTTGTTAGTCAGCCTTCGAGGAGTGTCATTCCCGCACGACTTGGACAAAAATGGAAGAACGAGCAAAGCCAAAGTCAACATGAATCAACTTCCTTCCCTCAAACTAAGAATTTTTCTTTGGACGCAGGAGGGACAACATCATCTCCGAAACCATCAAGGAGTGCTGACATCGCGTTCTCAATCACGATCGGATACACCACTGGCTGCACGACCTAACTCTACACTCTCTCAATTCTGTAATACTGTTCTGGAGGGACTCTAATGTTTTCTCTACTGCGTTTTGCAGGTACATCATCCCGGGCACTTCACAGGAGATAACATCTGGTCTTGGACTTGGTGGAGCATCATTCAGATAATCAGGGGAGTAGTAGATTGACAATGAACTCCATAATTTTTCATGACTTCGCTGCTCTCACCACTTTTTTATATTCAGATCATAACCTCGTTCTCGGTTGTCAACCGGGGACGATTGTCAAATAATTCATGTGGACAGCCGAAAGGTCTATCATCCTGGAGACTGCACGAGAAATAACATCCGACATCGGACACTATGGAACATCAATCAAACAATCAGGGGAGTGTTAGTTACCATTCTTGATTCCACCATTTTGTGACGGCACTACTCTTACTATATTTCTATATCTGCATCAGATAATCACCTTGGCTAATAGGCGGGGGCAATCACCAAAAGGTTCGTATAGATAACTGGAAGGTCGCAATAAAACATACCTCCAGTTAGTTGGGAGACAACAACAATAACTGTCTCGCAAGTAGTCAGGGGCATCGAGGCAACTATTCGAAGGAGAAGCTGGGGCACATCTTCTTGAGTGATAAGCGCTTCAACTCCAGAGATACCACACCCAATCATGGGCACAACGACTCATCGCTACGATTTTGTCTATACCCTTGCATTTCATACATATCTTTGATACAATTAATATAGTTAGTTGCAATACCTTGAAATAGGAGAGTAAAAGAAGTGTTGAAACTCATACCTCATACTCTCCAAACTTCACGAACTATGCGTACCTGATTCTTGACCTTGTGTCAAGATACATAGGTAACCCATCATGGGTCCGGTGTTTCTCATCCTTAATTGGAAGAGTCGGTCAAGTCTGGCCACTTGGGTCACAGTTGACCAAAGATCCTTGGGAAAGGTCATCTCTGAAAAACTAAAACAAAATGTATATATTTTCCCCTGTTGCTTCGAAGTCTTTGTGTAGACATCAAAGGAAAATTTAAATCCAAAAACATATCCCTGCATAATTCCTCCTTGAGGAAATTCAAAGAAATTCGAAAAAACATCCTCTATCCCTAATCTTCACAAACATCTTCCTCTATTGCTACTCTAAAAGTCTCCCTGTGAGACACCAATATCAAAATCCTAAATATCATTCTTTTCCCTTGAGGAAAATCAAAAAAAGAATCCAAAACATCTCCCTGTAGTCTCTAACCTCCCGAACTATGCCTGACCTGATTCTCATTACGACAAGATACCTAGACGACCTTCGAGTTCGGTCTTATTTTTCAAACAATCAAAAAAAATCATCCATCAAGGATTCTTCTCGGGTTCGATCTCATTTTTCAAAAAAACAATTACTCTCATCATGCAGAGATTTTTCTTTCTTGTCACTCCCATCGTGCAGAGATTTGTATTCCTTTATAAGCTCCAATATCGCATCGGCACAGTACACAGCCCGTCTAATATTCAATGCTCCTATATGGAATGGTACAGAACCTGTCATTTTACTTTTCTGTCAGTGCTCCTAAACGGAACGGTACTCAGCCCCGTACTAACAATGCTCCTATACGGAACAGTACTCAATCCATCTTTTTACTTTCCTGTCAGCGCTCCTAAACAAAACGATACCCAACCTCGTACTAACAATGCTCCTATACGGAAGGGTACACAGTCTGTTATTTACTTTTATGTCAGCGCTCCTAAACGGAACGGTACCAAACCACGTACTAACAATGCTCCTATAAGGAACGGTACACAGCTCGTCATTTACTTTTCATGCCAGCGCCCCTAAATGGAATGGTACCTAGCCCCATACAATTAATGCTCCTACACGGAATGGTATACAATCATCATCTTACTTTCCTGTCAGCGCTGCTAAACAGAACGGTACCCAGTCCCGTCTAACAATCAATGCACCTACACAGAATGGTACACAACTCATCATTTTACTTTCCTGTCAATGATCCTAAAAGGAAGGGTACCTAGCCCCGTACTAACAATCAATGCTCCTAAATGGAACGGTACAAAGCCCGTCATCTTACTTTCATGCCAGTGCTCCTAAACGGAACGCTAACTAGCCCCGTACTAGCAATGCTCTTATACGGAATGGTACATAGCCCGTCATTTTACTTTCCTGTCAGCGCTCCTAAATGGAATGGTACCAAGCCCCATACTAATAATGCTCCTATACGGAATGGTACACAGTACGTCATTTTACTTTCCTGTCCATGCTCCTCTGCGGAACGGTAACTACAAATCCCATGTAACTTTCAATGCTCCGATATTACATCGAAACGGTAACTATAAAAGCCCATTTTACATTCACTTCTCTCCAGCAAAAATCACAAAAATTTGATTAATACAAAAATTCAAAAAAAGAAATGAAATAAAAATCAAAAAGTATTTTCGTTCCACCCTTCCTAAACTACGCTTGACGGGATTCTTATTTCAACGAGATATGTAGGTAACCTTCGGGTTTGGTCTTATTTTTTAAAAATCACAAAAATTTGATTAAGTCGAAAATTCAAAAAATTGTTGCTTAGTCGAAATCCAAAATCAAAAAAACAAAATGCACCCTTCCTCGAGTATGGTCCTATTTTCAAAAAATGAAGAGGGGAAACTTTCCTTTGACTTCGGTCGTATTTATCCAAATCAAAAAAAGAGGTAAGAAAAAATCATTAAATATTAACTTGCTTGGTGCCAACATAGTTAGGAGTGTGCATGAGAAAGAACAAATATTTAAGTGGTATGATGGAGAGGATCAGCTTCGGGTAAACCATAGACACTTGTGGTACCTCCCAATTATACCTTAGTGACACTTGAAAAAATCTCATGCTAACAGTTAGGGTAAGAACCAAGCCGATCTCATCATTTCATGTGCATTGTGTGATGAGCCTAGATTAAAATTCATTGCATTGCATTGTAGATTTAGAACTTGACATGAATGTCGATTAAAGCAACATTCTGAGTAACGCTTTGTTTGGGAAAGGATCGTAGGCCTTCTTTGACCCGATAGAGCCTTTCTAGCCTACCAAATGACGTCAATCCCTAGCATTTCTCCCTTCGAGCCTTAAGCCTTTTCTTGGACAACCACATCTTAGCCCATACCATTTATGGTGCTAAATGCACTACCCCTCTCTTGGCCCAACCTCCTCGAGCGCACTGAAAACGTGTAACTTCGAACGAAGACCAAAGTAAAGGTGACGAGTATAAAAAGGCGAAAGATGCAAAGTACAAGACAACCAAAGATATGACTTCAGAAAATGAAAGAGGAAACTCCGCAAATCTAAAAGGAGGACCCAATAAGAAGGAAAAAACTTCCGCAGATTCAAAGAGGAGGAACTCCAGCAAAAGAAGGAAAAACTCCTGCAAAGCAGGAGAAACTTCAAATGAAAAAAAAAGGAAAAGCCTCTGAAAAGGAAGAAGAATCTCCTAGACGTTCAAAAGAAGTCAAAGCAAAGAAAAGGACATCGAGCAGAACAAGATCAAGCGCCGTAGCATGGTTTGAACTTCGAAAACACAGATGCAGTGCTCATTGAGGATTAGTCACTTTTATATCCAAATAAATATCCTACCCGTTCCCAAGCCTACATTACAAGCCAATAAGCAAAGCCCTACATGATTCTACTCCAAGTGTTCTCATATTAGTGGTTACTCACATAAAGGTCAAGCATATGGTATCTCAATAGCATGCATTAAATGTCATTCTGAGTGTGAGTGTGTTTCGCAAAATGTCCTTAAGTCAAAATACAAAAATACTTTAAATATGTGTGTAAATTAGGACTTCTTTGTGGTGAGGGTACTTGAAATATAGGTTAGGTAGAATTCAAAACCTTTGATTGAAGCAAGACGAACAAATCTTGTCGAACTTAGGTATACATGAGGTACCACTAGAAGCTATAAGAATTACCCATAAGCTGATCTCGGTTTGTCGGAAAGTATATGGTGAAAATTCCTATGCACAAAATTAATTGTTGGTACGAGCCAAAGTCAAGTCAAAACATAATTGATCAATAAATTACGACTTTTCTTTACTTCTCAAATTTTCAAATATTCTCTACAAAAAGCTACAAAACAGCAAAAGACACAAAAAACAAGAAGAGTCAAGTTTATTGATAGTAGGGTGAGGTTTTGTTGTAACAGAACTACGCCCGAACTAACTTTCGACGGGGGGTGGGGGTACATAGGCAACCCATGTAGGGTCCGGTGCCTCTTTTATAATAGAAAATAAAAAAAATCATTTCTATATATATATTCGAAGCTATGCCGGGACTTGATTTCCTTTGGTAGGAATACGTAGGCAATCCACATCAGATTCAGTCATCTTTTGCAATTGAACTCCGTTTCGGCCTAATTCTGATTGGATACGTAGGCAGTCTTAGTCAGACCCGACCATATCATTTCAAATTCTATGATTTACATCTATTGCCTGCATGAGTCGTTAATAATAGAACCTGTTCTGTATCATTTTCCTACATAGAAAAAAAATAACTTCTTGCTTTTCCAGGCGCCCTCCTGAACAAAGGGCATTTTATTTCAAGTTCAATTTTACAGCCACCCACCTTCCAATACAGGTATTTTAGACTTAAATGTTCTGATATCGTTTTGGAACCGTAACTACCAGTCGCTGTTGAATCAGGTGCTCCGATATCTTCGGACCGGTATTCAGTCCGAATTTTTTTCAATAATCCAAAGCGCTCCGATATCGCTTCAGACCGCTGTTAGCCCGGATTTACCTTCAAAAATCAAAGTGCTCCGATCTCCTGGGACAGGTAAACAGTACGGATTTCATTCAAAATGTAAACTGCTCCGATCAATTCAGACCGGTATCTAGCCTAGATCCCTTTCAAATTAGAGTTCCAACCCAGGACCCTATTTCATTATAAAAATCACATATCCATCTTTCTCAAATAAAATGGAAGCATAGTCCACACATCGTCAACTCTATTGATCAAAGAGGCAACACAACCTGGAATTATATTTTATTAATAAACTAGGGCACGAACGTCGAGGTTTCCAATAGCAATCGATGGCATATCCCAAATATCTTTCTTATGTCTTATTGACATGGGGTGTGTAGTCAAATAAAACACCCAGTATCATCACAGCTTGACGCTGGGGCAACTTTCAAAATAAAAAATCATCCCATCGCCTTCCCGAACTACAACCGGCCTGATTCTCGTTACATCCGAGATATGTTGGAAGACTCAACACAGTGCCTGGCCGCATCCGCTTCAAAATCCATTCAAACCGATCCATCCATCATTAACCATTCACGTCCCAGTATTATCACAGTCCGACAGTGGGGAAATCTTGAAAGCAATGTCGAGATCACACGAACCTTTTCGTCCTCGAACATTAGTCTTCCACTCCATGAGGCTATGATTCATAACTAGCACTCAACATCCCAGAACTACACGCGACCTGATTCCCGTTCAACCCGAGATATGTAAGCAACTGAAATACCAGAGTTCGGTCACAATGATCTAAACCACCCCATTCCCCATTCTGTCATGCTAGGTCAAAATAGAGTATGAAGTCAATTTCTTTGCCCGAAGACACTTACATCATCTCAGGTCAAAGAGGGGCAGCTATTGACAATTAATTTTGACCTTCCGTATTTAAAAATTAAATTTTGCAGGCTTCCTTATTAAAAATAATAAAATATAGTATTTTTCACATTTTTAACTATAATGCAATTTATTGATAATTATTCTTATTTTAAAAAAATATGAAAATTTCTATCATTTATTGCAAATATAACGATATTCTATCAATTTATTATCTTTTAAAAAAATAAAAATAATAATTACTACGTCATCGGAGTAGTTACAATTTTAAATAAATACTACAATATTTATTGATTAAATAAATATTTTTCTTATATAGCATAGTCTATTAATTACACGGAAGCCAGTAGAATTTAATACAAAAATACTAATCAAGTCCGGTCAAACTCAATGTCCCGTCAACATACGATGTGACAAGACATTTGATGTAACTAGACATTGACGCGACATGACATCGATGTGACTTGACCTTCTTTCATTGTTGACCATCTATTTTCTTTTATGTTTTTTTCTTTTTTTTACTGCAAATCTTGGCCCCTAAGTTTTCTATCCCACACCCCACCTATATTTTACATTACACAAACACAACCCCACTATATTTTCATAGGAGAAAACCTGAATATTTTTCATTCTCTCATTCTCCAAAATGGAGAACAACTGCTAACCCCTTTGAGAGCTTCATCTTCTCTCTCACTTAAGAGATCTGCCATCAAGCTCCTCCCGTCCTCCCCCACTCCCCCCCCCCCCCCTTTT
>AWOL01S0017959.1:344398-383600 GCA_000715115.1 Nicotiana otophora
CTCATTTTCTCCGCCGGCCAGCCACCTACGGCCATGGCTGGCAGTCATCCCCCTTTCCCCATTTTCCTAATCGTTTGTTAGCTTTGAGGGTTCGATCTTGTTGGCTTTAGATCTGGACGAAAACTCAAACACCGGCTTCCTCCATGGAAAGTGGCTGATTTGGACCTCTATTTTCGCTCATCTTCTGTCACTCACTCTCCTCTTTCTTCCTTCTTACAGGCTATCAAAAAAGGGGAGGTTGGGATGTTTCGAATCTGGCCGGAAATGAAGCTAACGTCGGCGACTTCTTTGACGTTAGACGTTACGCCGACGTTGACCGTGGAAGTAACTCCAACAACCATTACTTTCCGTCCTTCACTGTCGACCTCTGTTATTTGGCCAGATCTCTGGCGAACCTCCTTTCTTTTGTGATGCGTTCACTATTTTGTGTGGGTTATTTTGTTATAGTGACATTGTGATGCCATTGCTATTGTTGGTTGTTCTGGTCGGATTCACGTTTTTCCGGCGACCCCCTTTCTTTGCTGTTCTATCTGCTAATGATAAACTTTGTAAGGGATTTGACATGTTTATTTTTCTGCCTAATGTTGCCTATGTTGTGTTGTTGAAAATGGTTCATTAAACTCACCATATTACTTCCTGTTTGTTTGCTCGAACTTGTACTAAAGGAAGAAGATTTTGCTACATAATTATCTTTGTAATTCTTTGTCCTTTGGATCCGTTCAGCTGCTCTAATTTGTGATGATCGTGCCTCTTTTGGACTCTTTCCTACTGTGTTTTGACGATTTATGTTTTGAGAATTTTGCAGCGTTTGTTCTTGCCTTACTGTTTGTTTCGATAATCCTTTGTAGTGGACCTAGACTGATTTGAATGAGATACTGCGTTGTTAAATTAGGCCGATGAGAACAAAATTTTTAAGGCCTTGTGATAATTTTTGACTGATAAAGGACAAGATAATAAACCGTCCCTCGGATCCGGAACCAAAATACATTTATTAGGCGATGGCGAAAAGCAAAGAAAAAATAAAACACGAGAATATGAATGTACGTTCTTCAGGAGGCAACATGATTGGCCACCGGAGTTGCTACCAAGTCAGCGTTCGCGTTCTAATATCTTATTGCTATATGGCATCCACCATCCGAGCGTCCAAAAAATAGTTTTTAAATCATTTTCAAAAGAATATTTTCCTATATTATTTTAAAACTATTTTTCAGAATCTACTTTCCAAAGGATATTCAAAAACATTTTTTAGAGAATTGCTTTCCAAAAAGTATTTTCTTAACAATTTTCAAAGAAAATAAAAATAATTTTTCAAAAGTATTTTCTTAAATCATTTTAAAATGACAATGTTCAAAAAACGTCTTTAAATAAAGTCATTTCAAGAAAAAAAGAATTAGTTTATTGTTTTGCTTTATACTTAATAATAATTTTACTTTTCTTGTCTTGCGAGGTACTATTACATGGAGTTTCTTTCGGGAGATGTTACCTAAAGAAGAAAAGACAATTCCCCGTCAAAGCTCCCCGCTTCGCACTTCCTATTCTTGGATGTATCCAAAATATAAAGTATAGTAATGTAGTAGATTGTTGTGCTTTTTTTTGAATGACTTCGGCCTTGTAGTCATTTGGGCTTGACTCATAATTTGTGTTTCAAGACCATGACTCGAGAGATGGTCTTTAATAACTCATTGAATGATAACTCTTTTTTAGTGCGACTATTTCTTTGTATTGATAGGATAATTTTCTATGTCATAAATATTATGATACATATTTTCTATACCATGCTCATTTCATTTATTAAATTAATTCTTTTAGTTTATCCATCATCTACTAAAATTGTTCAAAGATTATTCTCTTTCACTCTTACCAATTAAGGGAGTGTTAGTTACCATTCTTGATTCCATCATTTTGTGACGGCACTAATCTCACTATATTTCTATATCTGCATCAGATAATAGCCCCGGCTAATAGCCGGGGGCAATCACCAAAAGGTTCCTGTAGACAGCTGGAAGGTCGCAATGAAACATCCCTCTAGTTAATATGGAGACAACCACAAAAACTGTATTACAAGCAATCAGGGGCATCGAGGCAATTATTCGAAGTAGCCGATGGGGAACATATTCTGGAGGGATAAGATTTTCAACTCCAGAGATACCACACCCAATCATGGATACACATAGGCATCGCTCCGAGTTTGTCTATACCTTTGCATTTCATACATATCTTTGATGCAATTAATATAGTTAGTTGCAATGCCTTGAAATAGGAGAGTAAAAGAAGTGTTGAAACTCATACCTCATACTCTCCAATCATCACGTACTACGTGTTCCTGATTCTTGATCTTATGTCAAGATATGTAGGCAACCCGTCATGGATCCGGTGTTTCTCGTCCTTAATTGGACGAGTCGGTCAAGTCTGGCCACTTGGGTCACAATTGATCGAATATCCTTGCGAAAGGGTCATCTATGAAAAAAGAAAAATAAATGTATATATTTTTCTCTGTTGCTTCAAAGTCTTTCTGTAGACATCAAAGGAAAATTTAAATCCAAAAACATCCCTGCATAATTCCTCCTTGAGGAAATTCAAAGAAATCCAAAAAATCTTCCTCTATCCCTAATCTCCACAAACTACGCATGCCTGATTCTTGACCTCGTGTCAAGACACGTATTCAACCTGTTATGGGTCCGATTTTTCTGGTCCATAACTAGACGATTCGGTCAAGCCTGGCCACTTGGGTCATAGTTGACCGAAGATCATTGCGAAAAGATCATTTCCAAACAATCAAATATTAAACACATATACATCTTCCTCTATTGCTGCTCTAAAAGTCTCCCTGTGAGACACCAATATCAAAATCCAAAATATCATTTTTTTTCCTTTAAGGAAATTCAAAACATAAATCCAAAACATCTCCCCTTTGTCTCTAACCTTCACGAACTACGCCTGACCTGATTCTCGTTTCAACAAGATATGTAGGCAACCTTAGGGTTTGGTCTTATTTTTCAAAAAATCAAAAAACAATCATACATCAAGGACCCTTCTCGGGTTCGATCTTATTTTTCAAAAAATATAAATGTCACTACCCAATTTCCCCTCCATGTGACGTCATGCATATAGTCTATACAACTAGGTAAGCCTAACATATTTGCGGAATAATGAAATAAAAATATAAACTTAACCAACTATTCAAGAATACACAACAATCCCAAAACCCGGAACATCGTGAATCACAAACTGCAGAAGGAAAGTCTAGTGTCTCTATACATCAGAATCTATCAAAAGAAAATACAAACGATAATGGACATGGGGATAGAGTATAAGGGGACTCCGAGGTTTGCGGACGCGACAGATATACCTTTAGTCTCCAAAGTTGTCCCGGCTCACTGATAATGCGGCTGATAATGAGCACCCGAATCTGCACACGAAAAACATGTACAAAGAGTAGCATGAGTACACCACAACCAATACACATGGTCCACAATAAGAGAATCTCCCACAAGAGTAGACACTTAAATAGGGAAACTCAAAGAATCTCGAGATACGCCCAAATACTAGGCAAACTAAGAGGACACATAAGAATATGTAGAGCATGGGTCAAATAACACCGACGGATCTCTATGCTAGACCGGGACAATACCTGTAATGACAGAATCAGAAGAGACTGCATCTATACGAGCAGAAGCGGCATAATATCTGGCCTAGCCTCCCCTTTTAGGGCGACCTCTACCTCCCCGACCACCACCTCGAGCTGGCTGAGCAGGTGAGGTGGCAGCCCGTGCTGTAATCATAGCCTGATGATCTGGTGGAGCACGCTGTGGCTGAGAAGTCTGTGGAGGTGTACCCCTCCTAATCATGGGGCAATCCCTTACCATATGGCGAGTGTCGCCACACTCAAAACAAGCTCTGGGAGGGCGTGGCTGCTGTGACTAGATCGGGCCAAGTCTACTGGACTTGCCGCTAGGAACACCCCGTGTAGGAGGCACACTGGATACTGGCGGTGCATAATAAGGCTCCTGGGGTCTAGAAGGTGCTGGAACACCGCTGGCAGTTGGAAGAGCTGAATGCATGGGGCGACTCACATAACACCTACCATGGCGAGCTGCTGGGACACGAGCTCTAGAATAATAACCAGTCTCTCAAGACCTCTTAGCCTCCCTCTCCTCTCTATCCCGGGAAAACATGCCCTGAAATATCCTCGCAATACTCACAACCTGCTGATAAGAAATATCCATCTCCAATTCCCTGGCCATACTACTCCGGATGCTGGGATGGAGTCCCTCAATAAACCGTCGAACCCTCTCTCGAACTATGGCAACTAAGGCCAGTGCATGTCGGGCTAAATCACTGAAGCGAACTGCATACTCTGACACAGTTATAGCACCCTGGTGCAGCTGCTCAAACTCCGCGCGCCATGAGTCCCTCAGGCTCTAAGGGACATACTCTCTCAAAAGCATGTCCGAGAACGGAGTCCATATAAGTAAAGCTTCCTCATCTGGACTACTCAACTCATAAGCATGCCACTACTGATAGGCTACTCCTCTAAGCTGGAATGTAGTAAAAGAAACCCTACTCGTCTCCGCTGCACCCATAGTACGGAGAATACAATGACACTCCTCCAGAAAACCCTGAGCATCATCTGTAGCCAATCCGCTGAAGGTAGGTGGTTGGTACTTCTTGTACCTCTCAAGTCTGAGCTGCTCCACCTCAGAAGCTGCTGACCTAACCTCGGGCTGAGCTGGAGTTACCGGCTGCATTGGTACAATCTCTGGAACCTGGTCGACCTGAACCCGCTTCTCTGGAGTACCAGCGACGGGAGTCTGTTCTCCTCCTCTGGTCTAAGATGTGGCAGGAGTAAGTGGAATCAATCCAGCCTGAGCTAAGGTGCTGAACATGCTCAAGAACTGGGCTGGAGTCTCCTGGAGGGCTGGTGCAGCAACATGTATCTCAGGTGTCTTCCCTCCAGCTTGAGCTACTGGGGGCTCCTCTGTAGCAGCTCGTGCGGGTGCTCTGGCTGCACCATGTGGACTTCCTCATCCTCTACCCTGGCCCCGGTCTCTCGCAGCTCTAGCAGGGGGCGCCTGTGCTTGGTCATCGGATCCGCTTGTACGTGTCCTCACCATCTATGAGAGAATAGAATGCAGAATTTTAGAATCTTTGAAGTCAATAATTTTCGCACGACAAGGAATCAAAGTAGTGAAATTTTCCTAACAGTTCCATAGCCTCCCGAAGATAAGTAAAGACGTCTCTGTACCGATCCGCGAGACTCTACTAAACCGGTTTGTGACTCACGACACCTATGAATCTATAGCTCTGATACCAACTTGTCACGACCCAATTTTCCCTCCGTGTGACGTTGTGATAGCACCTAGTATCTACAACTAGGTAAGCCTAACATTTATAAGGAATAATAAAATAAAAATATAAATTTAACTAACTATTCAAGAACACACACACATTCCCAAAACCCGGAACATCGTGAATCACAAACTGCAGAAGGAAAGTCTAGTATCTCTATACATAATAGTCTATCAAAAGAAAATATAGAAGATAATGGTCATGGGGATAAAGTAGAAGGAGAATCTGAGGTCTGCGGACGCGGCAAATATACCTTGAAGTCTCTAAAGTTGTCCCGGCTCACTTATAGTGCGGCTAATAATGAGCACCTGAATCTGCACACGAAAAACATTTGCAGAGAGTAGCATGAGTACACCACAATCGGTACCCAGTAAGTGCCAAGCCTAACCTCGGTCCAGTAGTGACGAGATCAGGTCAGGGCCCTATCGGTATATAAATAATAAACTAAGACAGAATGAAATATTTCAGTAAAATAAGTGCTGAAATTTAACAAAGAATGAATGCATAGAAGACAACAACTCAGTACACAGAGATAACAATAGGGAATCTCCCGAGATACCGTCTCGTAGTTCAAAATGTAAACGTGCAGGAGGATCTCCCGGAATACCGTTCTGTAGTCCCAAAGTAAATGTGCAGGCGGATCTCCCGGAATATCATTCTGTAGTCCCAAAGTAAATATGCAAGACAGGGGGATCTCCCAGAATACCGTTTCGTAGTCCAAAAGTAAATATGCAGTATATAGGGGGATCTTCCGGAATACCGTTCCATAGTCCTAAAGTAAATATGCAGCGCAAACAATAGAAATGCAACTACATCACAAAATCTTACGATTTAGACTAAGTACCAGTCAAGGAAGAAGCAGGAAATTCACTAAGCATGCTGCACAGAGTTCACATAAGCAATTAAGACACGTAGACATGTTGTATTAGACTAAACAGGATAGCTACACAAATGAGAATAACTCAATTAAGAATGAAAATAGATTAATACTCATTAAAATGCTATAACTCAAAATAAAAGGAAAACAGGTTGCTGCTCAGCAAGAAATTAGGTTTTTCCACAACTAGCACGTGTACGTACTCGTCACCTCACGTATATGGCGCTCACATATCACAATAGTCCCAAATCTTAAGGGGATTCCCCCACACAAAGTTAGACAAGTCAATTACCTCGAACCAAGCTCATTCAATAGGTTACAATGCCTTTCCCACGAATATCCGGCTTCGAATGGCCCAAATCTATCCAAAAGCAATTACATATTATAAATACAACCATAATAAACTCATCTAATTAATGAAATCAACATTTTAACAAAAATTTCAAAATTAACTCAAATATCGTTCGTGGGGGCCACGTCTCAGAATCGGGAAAAAGTTACAAAATAGGAACGCCCATTCGCTCACGAGTCTAACCATATAAAAATTACTCAAATCCGACCATAGATTCCCTTTGAAAACTCAAAATCTTTGTTAAAAACGTTTTTCCAAATTTCTCCCAATTTCAACCCCAAAATCCGAAATTAAATAATGAAATCAACCATAGATTATTGGAATATAACCACAAAGGAGTTAAGAATCATTACCCAAAAAAATCCTCCGAAAATCTCTCCAAATTTCGCCTTCTACCGAGCTCTCAATTAAATTTTGAGTTATGAACCAAAAACCCTCGATTTTGAACTTTAATTCTGCCCAGATATTTTTCCTTAATCGCGATCGCGAAGAACAACTTCGCTGCCCCATTATTTTTCTCTACGCGAACGAGTAACTCTCAATGCGAACATGATGAAATAGCTCCTCAGACTTACGCGATCGCGGCTGACCTCACGCGATCGCGAAGAACAACACCAGATTCCACTGTTGCCTTATTTCTTCTTCGCGAACGCGACCTAGCCCATGCGTTCGCGATGCATAACCTGACAAACCTATGCCATTGCATCCCATTCTTGGTAAACATGAAGAGATAACCCAGCTGGTCTCCTAATTACTCTACGCGATCGTGAGCCTTCTCACGCGATCGCGATGAAGGAAAACCAGTTGCAGAACACCAGCAAAAACTGCCAACTCCTTAAGTTCAAACATAACCCGTTGAGCATCCAAAATACGCGCGAGGCCCCCGGGACCCCAACCAAACATACCGACCAATCCTAAAACACCATACAAACTTACTCGAGCCCTCGAATCACATCAAACAATGCTAAACATCGTGAATCACCCTCCAATTCAAATTTTAAAAACTTGAAACTTCAAACGATGCCAAAATCGACCAAACCACGTCCGATTGACCCCAATTTTTGCACACAAGCCATATTAAAGACTACGAACCAGCTTTTCCGAAATCAAATTCCGATCCCAACATCAAAAGTTTCACTCCCGGTCAAAAACTCCAAAAATTCGACTTTCGCCAATTCGAGCCTAAATAAGCTACGAACCTCCAAAACACAATCCGGACATGTCCCTATGTCCAAAATCACCTAACGGAGCTAACAGAATAGACGGAACTCCATTCCGGAGTTGTCTTCACAATGTTCCGACTATAGTCAAAATTCTAAGACTTAAACTCCCGTTTTAGGGACTATGTGTCCTAAAACACTCTAAAAACGAAATCGAAGCCTCCCGACAAGTCACATAAGCAGAACAAAGGTACAGGGGAAACAGTAAATCGGGGATCGGGGCTATTATTCTCAAAACGACCGGCTGGGTCATTACATAAAACAATACTCCCATTGTGCAGAGAGTTTTCCTTGTTTTCACTCCCATCGTGCAGAGAGTTTTATTTGTTTTCTCTCCCATCGTGCAGAGATTTTCATTCCTGTCTATGATATGATATCGCATCAGAACGGTACATAGCCTGTCTAACATTCAATGCTCCTATACAGAATAGTACACAGCCCGTCATTGTACTTTCCTGTCAGCACTCCTAAACGGGACGGTACCCAGCCCCATACTAACAATGCTCCTATACGGAATGGTACATAGCCCATCATTTTACTTTTCTGCCAGCGCTCCTAAACAGAACTGTACCCATCCTCGTACTAATAATGCTCGTATACGGACTGGTAAACAGCCCGTCATATACATTCATATTAGCGCTCCTAAACGGAACGGTACCCAGCCCCGTACTAATAATGCTCCTATACGGAACGGTACACAACCCGCCATTTACTTTTCAAGTCAACTCTCCTAAACGGAACGGTACCCACCCCGTACAATCAATGCTCCTATATGGAACGGTACACATCCCGTCATTTTACTTTCCTGTCACTGCTCTTGAACGGAACGGTACCCAGCCCCGTCTAACAATCAACGCTCTTACACAGAACGATACACAACCCGTCATTTTACTTTCCTGTCAGCGCTCCTAAATGGAACGGTATCCAGCCCCGTACAAATAATGCTCCTATATGGAATGGTACACAACTCGTCATTTTACTTAGCCAGCGCTCCTAAACGGAACGATACCCTATCCCGTACTAACAATGCTATTATATGAAACGATACACAGCCCGTCATTTTAGTTTCCTGTCAGCGCTCCTTAACAGAAAGGTACCCAGTCCCCGTACTAACAATGCTCCTATATGGAACAGTACACAACCCGTCATTTTACTTTCCTGTCCATGCTCCTATACGAAACGGTAACTACAAAGCCCGTCTTACTTTTAATGCTCTGATATCGCATCAGAATGGTAACTACAAAGCCCGTTTTACATTCAGTTCTCTACATAAAAAATCATAAAAATTTGATTAATGAAAAAATTCAAAAAAGAAATGAAATAAAAATTTAAAAATATTTTCTTTCCATCCTTCCTGAACTACGCTTGACATGATTCTCATTTCAACGAGATACGTAGGCAACATGCGGGTTCAGTCTGATGTTTTCAAAATATAAAAATTTAATTAAGTCAAAAATTCAAAAAATTATTGCTAAGTCGAAATCCAAAAATCCAAAAGAAAGGGAACCCTTCCTCGAGCTTTGTCGCATTTATCAAAAATCAAAAAAAAAAGAGGGAAAACATTCCTTTGTTTTTTATCAAAATAAAAAAAAGGGTAAGAAAAAATCATCAACTATTGACTTGGTTGGTGCCAACATAGTTAGGAGTGTGCATGAGAAAGAACAAATATTTAAGTGATATGAATGGGAGGATGAGCTTCGGGTAAACTATAGACTCTTGTGGTACCTCCCAATTATACCTTAGTGACACTTGAAAAAATGTCATTCTAACAGTTAGGGTAAAAACAAAGCCGACCTCATTGTTTCATATGAATTATGTGCTGAGCCTAGATTAGAATTCATTGCATTGCATTGTAGATCTAGAACTTGGCCCGAATGTCTGTTGAGGCGAAATTATGAGTAATGCTTGGTTTGGGAAAGAATTGTAGGCCTTCTTTAACTCGATAGAGCCTTTCTAGCCTACCAAATGACATCAATCCCTAGCATTTCCCCCTTTGAGCCATATGCCTTTTCTTGGAAAACTACATATTTTCCCATACTCGTTTTTTTGCTAAATGCACTACCCCTCTCTTGGCCCAACCTCCTCGAGCGCACTGAAAACGTGTAATTTCGGACGAACAATAAAGTGAAGATGATGCTTATAAAAAAGCGAAAGATGCAAATTCCAAGACAACCAATGATATGACTTCAGAAAAAGAAAGAGGAAACACCGCAAATAAGAAGGAGGGCCCAACAAAAAGGAAAAAATTTCCAAATTCGAAAACAAGAGAGAAGAAAATATTTAAAAAACGAGAGAGGAAAACTCCACAAATTCCAAGAGGAGGAACTCCAGCAAACGAAGGAAAAACTTCTGCAAAGAAGGTGAAACTTGAAATGAAAAAAAAAGAAAGGAAAAACCTCTGAAAAGGAAGAAGAATCTCCTACAAATTCAAAAGAAGTCAAATCAAAGAAAAGGACATTGAGCCGAACAAGATCAAGCGCCGAAGCATGGTTTGAACTACGAAAACATGGATACATTGCTCATGGAGGATTAGACACTTTTATCCCCAAATAAATATCCTACTCGTCCGCAAGCCTACATTACAAGCCAATGAGCAAAGCCCTACATGATCTTACTCCAAGTGTTCTCACATTAGTGGATACTCACATGACAGTCAAGCATATGGTATCATAATCACATGCATTAAACGTAATTCTAAGTGTGAGCGTGTTTCGCAAAATGTCCTAAAGTCAAAAGACAAAAATACTTCAATTATGGGTGAAAAGTAGGACTTCTTTGTGGTGAGGGCACCTGTCACGAACCAAAATCCATTAAAGGTCGTGATGGCGCCTAACACCGCTGTCAGGCCAGCCAACCTTGACTAATTTATTTAATTACTCAATTTAGTATTTTTGAATCAAAATTTCTTCAATTAAATAGTAAAGATAGAACTCATAGAGTAAGTGATAAATATTTGTGCAACTAAAATTACTAAACAACCCATAACCACTCCCAAAATCTGGTGTTACAAGTGCATGAGCATTAACTAGAGAGTCATAGACTAAAGATAACATAGAACACTCCAAGCCACTTTTATAACCACGCTGCACCGAGTACAATTACCACGAAACCAACAAACCATCTTGAGCCCGTGCTCGTTCACCAGATGTACAAGTTTGTTCACTCCTCATGGTCAACTAAATGTGCGACAATACATTCCAATCCAAAGTCATACTGCATTCCTCTTCATATCAAGCAAACTCATTTGTGCCGCATCCAAATTTTTCCCCAGTATAACAGCCAACATTCCAAATTAAGTCCGTAGAACTAGTCACTATCCACCATGAATCCCAAATCATTCCAAACGTTTCTCAAGGCGCATAGTCATTCTACCACAAAACCCATATGCTACTCTGCCACTCTCCTACTTTGGTCAAACTCACTCCATTAAGCAATTACTCGACTCCTGTTTCTCAAGCTTGGCCGTCTAGAAGTTTAACCACCGGGAGAGACTTCCCACATGTTCTTCCTCATCCTTCGATGCCCAGTTGTTGCCTTTAATCAAAGTCTATCTCTATAGCATTTGAACCAATCGATCACTACCAAGTTGAGAACTCCCCGAAGATCATATTCCTTGAGCCATCAACATTAGGATCACATAATCGATTCTGAACAACAACACACTGCAACCCGTAACAGCCGCTTCTCCGGCACCATTCACAATACTCTACCCCAAAGGCGAATTGAAGAGGACCATAACACCGGTGAACTTAACACATTACATCAAGAACGACGTCACCACATCATAGATGAAAAATTCCACCACGTTCGAAAATACCAAGTATCGTTACCTCATTGACCTAAACCTGAGCATTCGTAGTCCGATTGCCTTTTCTCCGCCGAAAATAAAATATTGAATCTTTGAATCATGCACCGAGTAAAACCTCATCCCAAGTCATTCACAGCCTCGACGCAGAGACAAACATCCTACCATTACATAACACTGTGAGATAGCAACGCACGAATCATCGTAACAATCAATGCTCTATATCGAAACCTTAGGTAACACTGATACTGAGCTAAAATGACAGAACGTCATTCCACAAGGAGACGACAATAGTCCAATCAAATACGCAGGGAGAAACATCCTGCACCACATCTGTACTATAATTAAAATTCCTCGATTCCCAATTGAGAACAAGCGCTTCACATCACATAAGATTGAATAGGAAAGAAAGAAAGACATAAGCCTCAAAGGAATCAAATCGCATGATGAGGGATCAAGAACATGAAGTGGTCCTAACAGCCCCGTAGCATCTCGAAGATAAGTACAAACGTCTCTGTACTGGTCTGCAAGACTCTACTAGACTTGCTCATGACCCGTGAGACCTACGTGAATACCATGTTGTCAGGACCCAAAATCCATTAAAGGTCATGATGGTGCCTAACATCGCTGTCAGGCCAACCAACCTTGACTAATTAATTTAATTACTCAATTTAGTATTTTTGAATCGAAATTTTCTTAAATTAAAATAGTAAATATAGAACTCATAGAGTAAGTGATAAATAGTTTTGCAACTAAAATTACTAAACAACGCATAACCACTCCCAAAACCCGGTGTCACAAGTGCATGCACATTAACTAGAGAGTAAAATAAAATGCAACATATGTCCGAAATAGAAATTAGACAGGAAAATATAAATAACTCTGAAGGAGACTCTGTTGGTTGCAGATCGTAATATAGAATGCATATCACCTAAGTTCCTGCATTTTAACCACACCTCTATGCCCACAAGGCCGCTAGACATATCTGTACCTCCACAAAAACGAGTAGCAAGTGTAGCATGAGTACGTAAACAACGTGTACCCAGTAAGTATCAAGCCTAATCTCGAAGGAGTAGTGACGAGTGGTCGACTTTGACACTTACTAAGGGTCAATTATATTAAAATGGAAATATGTAAATCAACATAATTTATAGAAATCTCGAGAGCCATATTTAGATCCATCCACGGACCTCAAGCCGATTCTGATCGTACCGCACTGGGGTAATAACCTTTCAAGGATCCACAATAACGCTTTTTCCCATGACACACTAGAACAACCGTCAAATCCGAAATAAACTTCCACATTCCAAAACTAAAACAACCGAGCGCCCTTCAGGCATAAATTCATACATTAGCCAAAGTATCACAATCTCGATACTTGGTACTAAATCTTTAATCAATCAAGTGACTGCATGTGACACTTATACAATCTTCCCGTGGGGTGCGCTCCCACGACCTTTTATACCACGTAGCAAAGTCTGCACATCCAGACCACCAGTCATACAACGTTGTAAAGCGAATCGAAAGTCTGCAAATCAGTACACAAAGCCTCTTACATATGACAGCGATCTCAGTGACGCAAAAGATAATACCAGCTCAATCTAAACATCTGAATCCTTCTGGCTCGTCCGAGCTCGTGACATCCCTGTCAACACCGAACTACAACCTTGATCCTTTCAAATTTCATGCCGCTCACTGCACCTATCTCACCAACACGCGAAAACTCAAGAATTTCATCATAACTCCTGAACCACTAATAGGATACACAATTTATCATATAGAAACCTTTCACATTACTCGTTTCAGGAGAACCATTGAAATACGTGACTGAATTCCCATAATCGCAAAAAAATGCAAACCTCAAGTCGTGATCTAAGCCCCCATAATTCTTCCAGGATCCATTTATACGAACAAGCCATTCGAATCAAATACCTCGTAAGTTAAACAAGTGGTGGTGGCGCTCAAGCCCAAGTATACAACCACAAACTACATGTATAACTTAACACACTGAAGGAACTGATCATTGCCACCATCATACCAATTCAACCATTGTTAACCGATCCTACTGCTTCTAATTTTACCCTAGACTTTTCTTAGAAATAACAATAGCTCCATTTAAATTATATCGAACTCAATCTGCACTCACCCAAGTGACTCCATTTCACAAGCCCAGATTGCCTCAAAACCTGCAAACTAACTCATACCCTCCTTGTGCGCACATTCGTATCTTCAACCGATACACTCATTCCGATAATTCCTTTACGAATCCGAAGGTATTTTCTACCATTCTTCCTATTCTACACCGTAGACCAAAGATAACATAGAACACTCCAAGCCACTTTTATAATGCACTGCAAAAGCTCGATACTTAACCATACCACAAACTCGAAGTCCTTAGGCACCACACTTTAATTTTTTAATCCACTAAAACCGTTGTTGAGAGTCACCTACTCTAACGTGTTCCCAAATATGATCAAACTCCAAGGCTCTACTAGCACATGAACATTCTCTCAAAGAAGTACCCAGCTGAATCACCTTCCTTGTACATCACATCTACACGAAGCATAAATCCTGAGTCTTCCCAAAGCCTGAACATGAATCGATAAAGCCCAAGTATAGCACACATTCCTTAAATACTTCGCTCAAACGACCACTGACGTTTTCTTTCCTTAGTCGCAATAACTCACCAATATGCAAATAACAAGAAACCTCACAAGTAGACAACCATGCAGTCCAATAGTAGATAGCGGGGCTCTCCCACTTAGCTTGAAGCTATAATTACATAACTCTGGAACCTACCAAGATTACTTCTGCTTCATTGACATTACCTCGCACAATCGACCCGCCAAATTCCTCGAAATCTTCCTGTTAGCCATTTCATCAACACTCTGAATCACTAGCCACATTTACATGCTCGACCTCTTACCGGATAGACAGTAAAATGCTTTGTAGAAACTTCGTCAACCACGAAACCGCTAACAGATATCCCACCTGTGGAAATTCCATGCCGACACTCTCCAACCACGCTGCACCGAGTACAATTACCATGAAACCAACAAACCTTTTTGAGCCCGTGCTCGTTCACCATCTATACAAGTTTGTTCACTCCTCATGGACATCAACTAAAGGTGCGACAATACATTCCAATCCAAAGTCATGTTGTATTCCTCTTCATATCAAGCAAACTCATTTCTGCCGCATCCAAATCTTTCCCCTGTATAACATCTAACATTCCAAATTAAGTCCACAGACCTAGTCACTATCCACCATGAATCTCAAATCATTCCAAACGTTTCTCAAGGCGCATAGTCATTCTACCACAGAACCCATATGCTACTCTGCCACTCTCCCACTTTGGTCAAACTCACTCCGTAAAGCAATTACTCGACTCCTGTTTCTCACGCTTGACCTTCTAGAAGTTTAACCACCGGGAGAGACTTCCCACATGTTCTTCCTCAACCTTCGATGCCCAGTTGTTGCATTAAATCAAAGTCTATCTTCGTAGCATTTGAACCAATCGATCGCTACCAAGTTGAGACCTCCCTGAAGATCATATTCCTTGAGCCATTAACATTAGGATCACGGAATTGATTCTGAACCACAGCACACTGCAACCCGTAACAGCCGCTTCCCCGGCACCATTCACAATACTCTGCCCCAAAGGCAAATTGAAGAGGACCATACCACCGGTGAACTTAACACATTACCTCAAGGACGACGTCACTTATCATAGATGAAAAATTCCACCACATTTGAAAATACTAAGTCTCGTTACCCCATTGACCTAAACCTGAGCATTCGTAGTCCGATTGCCTTTTCTCCGCCAGAAATAAAATATTGAATCTTTGAATCATGCACCGAGTAAAACCTTATTTCAACTCATTCACTGCCTCGACACATAGACAAGCATCCTACCATTACACAACAGTGTGCGATAGCAATGCACGAATCATCGTAACAATCAATGCCTAATACCGAAACCTTAGGTAACACTGATATTGAGCTAAAATGACAGAACGACATTCCACAAGGAGACGACAATAGTCCAATCAAATATGCAGGGAGAAACATCCTGCACCACATACGTAGTACAATTAAAATTCCTCGATTCCCAATTGAGAACAAGCGCTTCACGTCGCATAAGATTGAATAGGAAATAAAAAAAGACATAAGCCTCAAAGGAATGAAATCACACGATGAGGGATCAAGAAAAGGAAGTTGTCCTAACAGCCCCTGTAGCATCTCGAAGATAAGTACAGACGTCTCCGTACCGATCTGCAAGACTCTACTAGACTTGCTCATGACCTGTGAGACCTACGTGAACCTATTGCTTTGATACCTTGTTGTCACGACCCAAAATCCATTAAAGGTCATGATGGCACCTAACATCGCTGTCAGGCCTGTCAACCTTGACTAATTAATTTAATTACTCAATTTAGTATTTGTGAATCGAAATTTTCTTCAATTAAATAGTAAAGATAGAACTAATAGAGTAAGTCATAAATATTTTTGCAACTAAAATTACTAAACAACCCATAACCACTCCCAAAACCCGATGTCACAAGTGCATGCACATTAACTAGAGAGTAAAATAAAATACAGCATATGTCCGGAATAAAAATTAGACAGGAAAATATAAATAATTCTGAAGGAGACTGTGTTGGTTGCAGATCGTAATATAGAATGCATCTCACCTAAGTCCCCGCATTTTAACCATACCTCTATGCCCACAAGGCCGCTAGACATATTTGTACCTCCCCAAAAATGTGCAGCAAGTATAGCATGAGTACATAAACAACGTGTACCTATAAAGTATCAAGCCTAATCTCGAAAAAGTAGTGACGAGTGGTCGACTTTGACAGTTACTAAGGGTCAATTATATTAAAATGGAAATATTTAAATCAACATAATTTATAGAAATGACAATAATGTTCCTTAACCAGCAGAAATAATTAATTCATTAAATTCCAATAATATTCCATTTATCAATTTGCTTCACAAGCTGCAATAAAATATCAAGGTATCGTGTAATTATTATTATTAGGCACGATGTCTACCGAGGTCGTTCGGCCCGATCCAGAGTGTCGTGTATACTGCCGACGGACGTGCGACACGATCCATAGATGCATCTATACTGCCGAGGCGTTCGGCCCGCTCCACAAGAAATGAGAACATTTTCTTATGAACCTCCGAAATGAGAATATATATATACATTTTTGAGATTTAACGCAGGAGAATGTACAAATTTCTACAACAGTTAAATATTTTGAACAAAATATAAAGTATGTGAGATTTCAATCTTTTACCATTTCCTCTAACAATTTGCAACATAATTCTATTGCTTTAATTAATAAAGGATACAATTATCACAAGTAATTCATGATTTGAATCCTAAACTACCCGGACTTTCGCAATATTAGTAGCTACACATGGACTCTCGTCACCTCGTGCGTACGTAGCCCCCACAATTAGCAACAATTATTAATTTAAATCACCTATGGGGTAAATTACCTCTTACAACGTTAGACAAGACACTTACCTTGTCTCAAAGCCCACTTCCCGATCACAATGTCGCGAAAAATCTCAATTCGGTGCCAAAAAATCCGAAACTATCCAAAAGTTATATAAAATAATTAATACATGCTCAATAATTCAAAATTATACTATTGACTAAATTACCCTATCCAAAATGGTAAAATTCCTAAAATTGACCCTAGGCCCACGTGCCCGGATTCCGAATATTTTCGAAGGAAATCGTTACCCACAACCTCAAGAACTCAAATATACCATTTCCATCCAATTCCATAGCCATTTTTGTGGTTAAAATCCAAAAATACCAATTTCTAGGTGTTTCTTCAAAATCCCAAATTTCTACAAATTTTCATGTCTAAATCCATATATAATCCAAGTATTAAACTTGCAATAGGCGGGAATCACTTACCTTGTCATAGATGATGAATATGGAGCTACAAAAAAGCTCCAAGATCGGCTCCCATGGCGGAAATGAAGCGAAAATGGCCAAAATCCAATTTAAAACAACTCACGGCCCAGCACTGCCGTCCCTTCTTCGCGTTTGCGACCACTACCTCGCGTTCGCGAAGGCCAAATGCCCTGCCCCAAAATTGTTCTTCGTGTTCGCGACCTCCTCTTCGTGTTCGCGATGGCCAGATGACTTTGCTTTTTCGCGATCGCGTTTGCGAAGGCCAACGACCTCAGGCCCATCTCCTCCATTTCCTTCTACGCGCTCGCGACTGGCCCACCACGTTCGCGTAGGTTCATCAAGCACTCCTCCGCGTTCGCGAGCCCTTTTTCGCATTCGCGAAGCACAAGATAGCAGCAACCATTTTCCTTCTTCGCGAACGCGGGACTCCCTTCGCGTTCGCGAAGAACAAAACAAGAACCAGAAAACCAGCAACAACATTTCATCCAAATTCTATCCGAAACCAACCTGAGGCTCCCGGGACCCCGTCTAATCACACTAAACAGTCCCATAACCTAACATAAACTTGCTCGAGGCCTCAAATCACATCAAAATCATAAATCATACTTCTAACCAAATTGATTCGACTTAGAATTTTCAAATTCTTTAAACTTACTCTGAACGCGCCCAAAGATACTTTAACTACTCGGATTGACACCATATTTTGCGTACAAATCTTAAATCACGATAGAGACCTACTCTAACTTTCGGAATCGAAATCCAAACCCGATATTAAAAAGTCCACTCCCGGTCAAACTTTTTAAAAATCTTCAAATTTCTAACTTTCGCCAAATTTCTCTGAAATGACCTACGAACCTCCAAATTAACATCCGATTGAGCTCCTAAGACCAGAATCATCACACGGAGATATTCCTAGGCTCAGAATCCCAAACGGACATTGATAACATTACAATACACTTCAAACCAAATTTATAAAATTCTTCCAAAATGCCAACTTCTACAATAGGTGCTGAAGCGTTCCCGGGTCATCCAAAATCCGATCCGAACATACGTCCAAGTCCAAAATCATCATACGAACCAATTGGAACCATCAAATCTCGATTCCAAGGTCGTTTTCTAAAATTGTTGACCGAAGTCAAACTCGCCCTTTTTAAAGCCAACTAAGGAACCAAGTGCTCCGATTTCAACCCGAACACTTCCAAATGCTGAACCAACCATCCCTGCAAGTCATAAATAAGTAAAAACACATATGGGGAGTCTTATTTAGGGAAACGGGGTTCTAACAGTCACAATGACTGATTGGGTCGTTACATTCTCTCCCACTTAAATATAGGTTTGTCCTCGAACGTGCTAAGAACTACTCCGGAGTTCGATGAAATCATTGTCTAGCCCCTCGTGCACCTACCCGTGATACCACAATTCAGTTGAGCGCATTAGCCCGAGCAAATCTGAAGATCCTCCCCTTTATTTAGGCAAATAAGCCTTAGAGCCAAATTCCAACATCCGAAATTCTCTACTAGGCCTGCTTCCAACATACGAACACCGTTTCAATCACTACACGATTCACCACTACATGATTGTATACTCTCACTGAATCCACACCATGCACCACATTATTCACATGACCACAATAATATCCTCTGACAACAATAGCCGAAATTCCATGAATCTGATGTTCACAACACACCTCATGACACATATAAGTCATGTTCCAACTCTTGCAGTACTTCCACGACAGAAGAGATGTGTAGAAATTCATAACCAACTGCATAGTCAACAAATCATTCAGTCCCTCCTCCTGATAGGAACCATTACCTCATTATGAACCAAATAACAATATTTGCACTTTAACATGCCTCATTTAAATTCGTTCGCACTGATCCCAGGTCCAAAATCTCGCCTCACCTAGTACAAGTCATTCTGGTAATAAGCCACCACTATCACTACCAAAAGTCTCATATGATGCCACCATGTACCAATAAGTCACAACTCGAATGCGATATATAAGGAAAACGAACTCTGGAAAGAACTACTCAACCTATGCAACAAATTAAACAACCGAAAAGGTGTTATGAACCTTCCTCAGAACATGAGAAATAAGACACACAATAATAGGTATGGGGAACTGTACTCAACATCATACTGTTGCGGCGTGCACCCCAATCCACACATGATACTGTTTCAGCGTGCAACCTGATCCAAACAACATACCCTTGGCGGCGTGTCATCCGATCCACACATGACAATAAATAGGGAAGTACCCATCAATCCAAAACGCCCATACCAACGAAATACCCGAATGTCAACCACAAGCACGCCAAGTGCACAATACCATCAGATAGCGCCATACGCTACAAAACTCAAGCACGACTAAGGTGCAATAAATGACCTGCATCTCGAGAGCCATCCTGCTCATATAACACCGCAAACTATACGGGATCTCCATATGAGTGCGAATAATCAAACCACCTCACAACCCACATGGAACAATAGAGACCACAAGGAAGAGCCGATAACAGAAATAACATCCAAGGCCCGAAGTCCTCTCCAAAAACAACGTTATGCCGAAATGAATACATCTAGCCTGATATAGAGTCCACATTCATATTTAGATCCATCCACGAACCTCAAGCCGATTCTGATCATACCGCACTGGGCTAATAACCTTTCAAGGATCCACAATAACTCTTTTTCCCATGACATACTAGAACAACCGTCAAATCCAAAATAAACTTCCACATTCCAAAACCTAAAACACAAAGCGCCCTTCGGGAATAAATTCATACATTAGCCATAGTACCACAATCTCCATACTTGGTACTAAATTGTTAATCAATCAAGTGACTACATGTCATACTTATACAATCTTCCCATGGGGTACGCTCTCACGACCTTCCGCACCAGGTAGCAAAATCTGCACATCTACACCACCAGTCATACAATGTTGTAAAGCGAATCGCAAATCTGCAAATTAGTACACAAAGCCTCTTACATATGACACCGATCTCAGTGACACTAAAGGCAATACCAACTCACTCTAAACATCTGAATCCTTCCTGCTCATCCGATCTCGTGACATCCCTGTCAACATTGAACTGCAACCTTGATCCTTTCAAATTTCATGCCGCTCACTGCACCTATCTCACCAACAAGCGAAAACTCAAGAATTTCATCATAACTCCTGAACCACTAATAGGATACACACTTCATCATATAGAAACCATTCACTTTACTCGTTTCAGGAGAACCATTGCAATACGTGACTGAATTCCCATAATCGCAGATAAATGCAAACCTCAAGTCATGATCTAAGCCCCCATAATTCTTCCGGGATCCATTTATACGAACAAGCCATTCGATTTAAATACTTCATAAGTTAACCAAGTGGTGGTGGCGCTGAAGCCCAAGTTTACAACCACAAACTACATGTATAACTTAACACACTGAAGGAATTGATCATTGCCACCATCATGCCAATTCAACCATTGTTAACGGATCCGACTGCTTCTAATTCTACCCTAGACTTTTCTTAGAAATAACAATAGCTCCATTTAAATTATATTGAACTCAATCTGCACTCACCCCAAGTGACTCCATTTCACAAGCCCGGATTGCCTCAAAACCTGCGAACTAACTCATACCCTCCTTGTGCGCACATTCGTATCTTCAACTAATATACCCATTCCGATAATTACTTTACGAATCCGAAGGTATTTTCTACCATTCTTGCAATGCTACACCGTAGACCAAAGATAACATAGAACACTTCAAGCCACTTTTATAATCCACTACAAAAGCTCGATACTTAACCATACCACAGACTCGAAGTCCTTAGGCACCACACTTTAATTTTTGAATCCACTAAAACCGTTGTTGAGAGTCACCCACTCTGAGTTGTTCCCAAATATGATCAAACTCCAAGGCTCTGCTAGCACATGAACATTCTCTCAAAGAAGTACCCAGCTGAATCACCTTCCTTGTACATCACATCTACATGAAGCATAAATCCTGAGTCTTCCCAAAGCCTGAACATGAATCGATAAATCCCAGGTATAGCACATATTCCTCAAATACTTCGCTCAAACAACCACTGACGTTTTCTTTCCTTAGTCACAGTAACTCACCAATATGCAAATAACTAGAAACCTCATAAGTAGACAACCATGCAATCCAATCGTAGACGGTAGAGCTCTCCCACTTAGCTTGAAGCTACAATTACATAGCTCTGGAACCTACCAAGATTACATCTGCTTCATTGATATGACCTCGCACAATCGACCCGCCAAATTCCTCGAAATCTTCCTGTTAACCATTTCATGAACACTCTGAATCACTAGCCACATTTACATGCTCGACTTCTTACCGGATAGCTTGTAAAATTCTTTGTAGAAACTTCGTCAACCACACAACTGCTAACCTGCTCACATGAGATATCCCACTGATTGAAATTCCATGACGACATCCTCCAACCACGCTGCACCGAGTACAATTACCACCAAACCAACAAACCATCCTGAGCCTGTGCTCGTTCACCGGTTGTACATGTCCGTTCACTCCTCATGGACATCAACTAAAGGTGCGACAATACATTCCAATCCAAAGTCATGCTGCATTCCTCTTCATATCAAGCAAACTCATTTCTGCCGCATCCAAATCTTTCCCCAGTATAACAGCCAACATTCCAAATTAAATCCGTAGACCTAGTCACTGTCCACCATGAGTCCAAATCACTCCAAACCTTTCTCAAGGCATATAGTCATTCTACCGCAGAACACATATGCTACTCTGCTACTCTCCCACTTTGGTCAAACTCACTCTTTAAAGAAATTACTCGACTCCTGTTTCTCACGCTTAGCCTTCTAGAAGTTTAACCACCGCGAGACTCCTCCCACATGTTCTTCCTCATCCTCCGCTGCCCAGTTGTTGTCTTAAATCAAAGTCTATCTCCGTAGCATTTGAACCAATAGATCGCTACCTACTTTAGACCTCCCCGAATATCATCTTCCTTGAGCCATCAACATTAGTATCACCGATTATATTCTGAACCATAGCACATTGCGACCTCTAATAGCCCCTTCCTCGACACCATCCACAATACTCTGCCCCAAAGGCGAATTGAAGAGGACAATAAGACCGGCGAACTTAACACATTCCATCAAGGAAGACGTTACCACATCACAAATGAAACTTTCCACCACGCTCGAAAATACCAAGTCTCGCTACCCCATCGACCTAAACCTAAGCATTCATAGTCCGATTGCCTTTTCTCCGCCGAAAATAAAATACTGAATCTTTGAATCATGCACCGAGTAAAACCTCCTTTTAAGTCATTCACTACCTCAACGCATAGACAAGCATCCTACCATTACACAACACTGTGCGATAGCAATGCACGAATCATCTTTACAATCAATGCCCAATCTTGAAACCTTAGGTAATACTAATACTGAGTTAAAACGACATAATGACATTCCACAAGGTAGCGACAATAGTCCAATCAAATGCGCAGGGAGAAACATCCTGCACCACATCTGTAGTACCATTAAAATTCCTCGATTTCCAATTGATAACAAGCGTTTCACGTCGCATAAGTGAATAGGAATGAAACAAAGACATAGGCCTCAAAGGAATCAAATCGCACGATGAGGGATCAAGAAAAGGAAGTGCTCCTAACAACCCCGTAGCCTCTTGAAGATAAGTACATATGTCTCCGTACCAATCCGCAACACTCTACTAGACTTGCTCCTGACTCGTGAGACCTACGTGCACCTAGTGCTTTGATACCATGCTGTCACGACCCAAAATCCATTAAAGGTCGTGATGGCACCTAACACCGCTGTGAGGCCAGCCAACCTTGACTAATTAATTTAATTACTCAACTCAGTACTTTGGATCGAAATTTTCTTTAATTAAATAGTAAAGATAGAACTCATAGAGTAAGTGATAAATATGTTTGCAACTAAAATTACTAAACAACCCATAACTACTCCCAAAACCCGGTGTCACAAGTCCATGAGCATTAACTAGAGATTAAAATAAAATACAGCATTTTTCCGGAATACAAATTAGACAGGAAAATATAAATAACTTTGAAGGAGACTCTGTTGGCTGCGGATCGTAATATAGAATGAAGATCACCTAAGTCCCCGCATTTTAACCGCACCTTTACGCCCACAAGTGCGCTAGACATATCTATACATGCACAAAAATGTGCAGCAAGTGTAGCATGAGAACGCAGACAATGTGTACCTAGTAAGTATCAAGCCTAATCTCGAAGAAGTAGTGACGAGAGATCGACTTTGACACTCACTAAGGGTCAATAATATTAAAATAGAAATATTTAAATCAACATGATTTATAAAAATTACAATAATATTCCTTAACCAGCAGAAATTATTAATTCATTAAATTCCAAAAATTTTCCATTTATCAATTTGCTTCACAAGCTACAATAAAATATCAAGGTATCGTGTAATTATTATTATTAGGCATGATGTCTGCCGAGGTCGTTCCTCCCAATTCATAATATCATGTACACTGCCAAGGGACGTGCGGTGCGAACTATAGATGCATCTATACTGCCGAGGCGTTCGGCCCGCTCCACAAGAAAAGAGGACATTTTCTTACGAACTTCTGAAATGAGAATATATATATACATTTTTGAGATTTAACGCCGGAGAATCTATAAGTTTCTACAATAGTTAAATATTCTGAACAAAATTTCAAGTATGTGAGATTTCAATCTTTTACCATTTCCTATAACAATTTGCAACATAATTCTATTGCTTTAATTAAATAAGAATACAATTATCACAAATAATTCATGATTTGAGTAATAAACTACTCGGACTTTAGCAATATTAGTAGCTAAGTACGGACTCTCGTCACCTCGTGCGTACGTAGGCCCCACAATTAGCAACAATTATTAATTTAAATCACCTATGAGATAAATTCCCTCTTACAAGGTTAGATAAGAGACTTACCTTGTCTCAAAGCCCACTTCCCGATCACAATGTCACGAAAAATCTCAATTTTGTGCCGAAAAATCCAAAATTATCCAAAGGTTATATAAAATAATTAATACATTCTCAATAATTCGAAATTAGACTATTAAATAAATTACCCTATCCAAAATGGTAAAATTCCTAAAGTTTACCGTGGGCCCACGTGCCCGGATTTCTCAAATATTCGGAGGAAATCGTTACCCATAACCTCAATAACTCAAATATACCATTTCCATCCAATTCCATAGTCATTTTCGTGGTTAAAATCCAAAAATACTAATTTCTAGGTTTTTCTTCAAAATCCCAAATTTCTACATATTTTCATGTCTAAATTCATATATAATCCAAGTATTAAACTTGCAATAGGTGGGAATCACAAACCTTGACATAGATGATGAATATGGAGCTCCAATATCACTCCGAGATCGGCTCCCATGGCGGAAATGAAGTGAAAATGGCCAAAATCACGTTTAAAACAACTCACTGCCCAACACTGTCTCCCCTTCTTCGCGTTCGCGAAGGCCAAATGCCCTTCCCCAAAATTGTTCTTTGGGTTCGCAACCTCCTCATTGCATTCATGATGGCCAGCTGACCTTGCTTCTTTGCGTTCGCGTTCCATACTTTACGTTTGCGAAGGCCAACATCCTCAGGCACATCTCCTCCATTTCCTTCTACGCGTTCGGGACTGGCTCACCACGTTCGCGTAGGTTCATCAAGCACTCCTCCGCGTTCGTGAGCCCTTCTTCGCGTTCGCGAAGCAAAAGATAGCAGCCTCCATTTACCTTCTTCGCGAACACGGGAATCCCTTCGCGTTCGCGAAGAACAAAACCAGAACCAGCAAACCAGCAACAACTTTTCATCCAAATTCGATCCTAAACCAACCTGAAACACACCTGAGGCCCCCGAGACCCCATCTAAACACACAAACCAGTCCCATAACCTAGCACAGACTTGCTCGAGGCTACACATCAAACAACATCAAAACCACAAATCATACCTCAAACCAAATTGATTGAACTTAGAATTTTCAAATTCTTTAAACTTACTCTGAACGCGCCGAAACATACTTAAACTACTCGGATTGACACCAAATTTTGCGTGCAAGTCTTAAATCACCATACAGACCTACTCTGTTATGACCCGACCGGTCATTTTTCTTTTTAGAAGCCTGTTCCCCCTAAATAAGGCTTCTCGTACATGCTTCTACTATTTTATGACTTGCGGGGAGGGTTAGTTAAGGGTTTGAATGGATTCAGGTTGAAATCTGAACACGTGGTTCCTTAAGGTTGGCTTAAAAGACCAAATTTGACTTCGGTCAATATTTTGAGCAAACGACCACGGAATTGGGATTTGACGGTTCTAATAGGTTTGTATGACAATTTCTTACTTGGTCGTATGTTCGGATCGGGTGTTGGATGAACTTGGAGCGTTTCGGTGCCTAATATCAAATGTTGGTTCTTGAAGTTCTTTAAATTTTGTTTGGAATGGGTTTTTGTGCTATCGAGATCCAAACAGAATTTCCGAGACCGGGAATAGTTCTGTAATGTCATTTATTACTTACACATACAATTTGGTTTCATTCCGAGTAGTTTAAGCACATTTCGGCGCATTGGAAGTAAATTAAAGAACTTGAAGTACTTAAGTTGGATTCAATTGGTTTTGGGATGCGATTCTTAGTTTTAAAGTTATTTCGGGCTTTTCGAGAGATTAAGCGACTCCGTTTCATGATTCCAAACTTGTTAGTATGTTTGGGCGGGGCCCGGGGGCCCGGAGTGTCGATCGCACGAGGCTCGAACCATTGCGGGAGCTGAAACTCCCCAGTTCTGCCATAACCGCACCTTCGGTTGGCCAGCCGCAGGTGCGAGCTTAGCCTCGTAGATGCGGCCCAAGGAAGGTAGCCCAGTTCTGCAGACACGGCCATTTATCCGCAGAAGCGGGAGCCCGTCTGCAGAAGCGACCCCAGCCGGCCCAGTCAATTCTGCAGAAGCGGACCCTTTTCCGCAGGTATGAAAATCGCTGGGGCAGTGTCTTCATTTAATACGGGACTTGAGCATCTTTCTCCCATTCTTTACTCACTTAGACGATTTTAGAGCTTCCAAAAGGGAGAGATTTCGACCTCGCTATTGAGGGTAAGTAATTCCTGCCTTGATGTGAGTTTAATACATAGATTATGGGTAGACTTCAACATGAAAATTAGCAGAAATCATGGGTTTAGGTGAGGAACCTAGGATTTAATAAAAATGAGATTTTACTACGAAAATGATTATGAAACTTAGTGAAAACCATATATTATGTACTTAAGGTCATGGTTAACAACTTTTTTCAAAATTTTAAGGAATAAGGGCGTGTGGGCCCGGGGGTGAATTTTAGGAAATCTTGCAAATTGGATTGGGTAATAGCTTTGATAGTGGATATATGAACTTTTGAGCATAGATTTATCGATTAATGTAATGTTTGGCTAGTTCCGAGTTGTATGGCATCAATTTTGGAGGTTCGGGCGCATTCTTGAATTTAGGAAGTAGGCTAGACACGAGGTAAGTCTCTTTTCTAACCTTGTAAGAGGGAATTTACCCCATAGGTGAACTCAATTAATATGTGTTGTTATTTGTGAAGGCTATGTATGCACGAAGTGACGAGAGTCCGTACGTAGCTACTATTCCTGTTTATGTACGGGTAGTTCTAGGTTTACACCATGTTTTGTGGACACCGTTATTTGATGATATTTGTTAGTTATATCGAATGCAACTAAGTCAAGGATTTCTAAAGATTTAAAAGCTTTAATGTAAAATTGTCTTTATTTTGAAAAGAATCAAGAAAGGGTGATGATTTATTGATAATTTATAATTGTCCATGTCGCAAGTATATTATGCGAGCGGGGTAATTCTTTCTACTACTCTCATGGGAGCGGGCAGCTCGCCTTGGCAGGTTAATAGATGCATCTATGGTTCGAGCCATTCGACCCTCGGCAGTGCACGGTTCATATTTATGTTGGATTTGGCCGAACGTCCTCGGTGGAATTTTGTACATGATAATTGGACTGGAAGTCCCTTTTCTAATCGGTGCCAATTTCATTATTCGAAAGATTTATTATTTTAAATGAAGGAAGTGATTTGATCTCTTAAATATGGTGACAAATTGTTCGGTTATTTATTTTGCTGAGTTTCATTGTTATATATCATGTATAATTATAATTTCATATTATCATATTGTTGGCCCTAGTAAGTGTCGGAGTTGACCCTTCGTCACTACTTCTTCGAGGTTAGACTAGATACTTACTGGGTACATATTGTTTATGTACTCACACTACATTTCAGTACTTAATTGTATATGATCTGAGGCAGGTGCATCTGGTTACCAGTCTGGTGCGCAGTTTTCATCCCCATCTCAAGACTTCACGGTGAGCTGCCTTCCGAGCCATCCTGCAGTAGCTGGAGTCTCTTTTATGCTATATATTTTTCTGTCTATTTCCTTTCAAACAATAGGCTAGTACTCTTTTGTATATTCTACTAGATTTCCCACATACTTGTGACACCGGGTCTTGGTACGTACTCTAGTAGACTTATGATTTTGGATTTGTTTACATGATTTTGATTAGTACCTATTATTCCCATTTAATTATGTCCCATTTGCAAATTTCTAAATCTTTTCAACAAATAAGGAAATGCATTCACTTAGTAAATTTATTTAAATGGGAAACCACTATTCATCTCCTATCGTGCAATTGATGGTATATTAAGTTTCTTCCTTCTATTCTCTCACAGATGGTGAGGACGCGTACGGTGGACATTCCAGACCCGGGAGGAGCTGCTTCCCCGTTGCTAGAGGCCGAGGCAGAGGCCGGTTGAGGGCACCGGCCTAAGGAAGAGTAAGAGGGCGTCCTAGAGCTGCCCCAGTAGCACCACCAGCAGATCCAGTGGAGGATCCCATTATTGAGGAGTAGGGCGAGGTGCCTGCCGCCGAGCCAACCACGGTAGATTTCATGACAACACCGGTCTTTCAGGAGGTCAAGGGCCATATGATGCGGTTCATGTACACCATGACTCAAGCTGGTTTATTTCCAGCGAACCCAGCCGTATCTCAGGCAGGAGCGGGAGCACAGACCCCTACTGCTCAGGCTCCTGGGCATACAGCTGTAGTATATCATACCCCGGGTATACTACTCGTGGCCAGAGCCTAGACAGTAGTAGCAGTTGCGCCTGATCCTAGACCAGCTGAGGCCGGTGAGCCGCAGAAGGTTTTGGACACATGGAATAAGCTTCACCCTCCGGTATTTGGGGGTGAGCGACATGAGGATCCTTAGAACTTCATTGACAAGTGCAGGGACAGACTGCACAACATGAGGATATTGGAGTCCCTTGGGGTGGATTTCACTACTTTCCAGCTGGAGGGCAGGGCCTGTAGATGGTGTCAGTCTTATCTTCTTGGCAGACCAGTGGGGTCTCTTCCCATGACTTGGGACCAGTTTACATAGGTTTTCTTCCATAGGTATATTTCACCCTCTCAGAGGGAAGAGTTGCGAGGTCAGTTCGAGCAGCTCGAGCAGGGTCAGATGTCATGACTGATTATGAGGCGAGGTTCTCTGAGTTGTCTCGCCATACACTTATGATACTTCCAACCGACGCAGAGAGAGTGCAAAGATTTGTTGCGGGGTTGCACCCCAATATTCGGGCTAGTATGCCCCGGGAGGTTGAGATGGGTACTGGTTATCAGCTAGTAGTGGAGATTGCTCGGAGGATTGAGGGCTACCACCAGAGGGGTAGAGAGCAGATGCAGCAGGACAAGATGGCCCGATTCTCTGGAGATTTTAGAGGTGCCTCGGTCAGGGGCAGAGGAACGTTTGGGAGGGGTCAGCCTAGTAGGCCCACATATTTAGCACCACCACCTCCTCGGGGTGCTCCGGCGCGACCCTATTTTAGTGTTGTGCCAGAGATTTCTTATCGCCCACAAGTTCATCAGGGTTCTTCCAGTGCTTATTTCAGCGCCATGCTAGAGAGTTCATACCGCCCACCAGCCATTCAGGGTTCTTCTAGTGGGTATTCAGGCCATCAAGGTTAGACTTCGGGGCAGCAGTTTATGGTACCGAGAGGTTGTTAAGAGTGTGGTGATCCGAGTCACATAAAGAGATTTTGTCCCAGACTTCAGGGCAAGGCAGTACAGCAGGGTTATCCGCCAGCTGTCCAACCGCCCAGAGGTGGGGGACAGGCGGGTAGGGGTCGTCCTAGAGGTGGAGGCCAAGTAGGGGGAGGTCAGCCATCTATTTTTCAGTCAAGTGAAGGCCAGCCAACAAGCGTTCCAGCTAGATTCTATGCTTTTCGGTCCAGACCAGATGCAGTGGCCTCAGATGCCATGATCACAAGTATTATTGCTGTCTGCGGTAGGGATGCTTTGCTGTTATTTGTTCCAGGATCTACCTATTCATATGTATCCTCTCTGTTTGCTCATTTCCTGGATGATCCTCGTGAGTTCTTGGGTACTCTTATTTATGTGTCCACTCATGTGGGCGATTCTGTAGTTGTGGATAAGATCTATCAGTCCTGTGGGCCACATTCTGTGGTTACGAGACTAGGGAGGACCTTCTGTTACTTGATATGACCGACTTTGAGGACATCCTAGGCATGGACTGGTTATTTCCTTATCACGCCATCCTTGATTGTCATGCCAAGACTGTTACTTTAGCGATACCGGAGTTGCCCAGATTAGAGTGGAAGGGTTCGTCTGTCAGTACATGTAATCAGGTTATCTCTTTCCTGAAGGCTCGACATATGGTAGAGAAGGGTTGTTTCGCTGATTTAGCCTATGTTCCGGATTCTATAGCAGAGTTTCCGATGATTGATTTAGTGCCAGTAGTCTGGGAGTTCGCCGATGTGTTTCCTTCTGACCTTCCAGTCATGCCACCAGATCGTGATATTGCTTTATGCATTGACTTGGCTCCATGCACCCAGCCTATATCTAACCAACTGTACCGCATGGATCCGAAAGAGTTGAAAGAGTTGAAGGAGCTACTTGAGGAGTTGCTAGCAAAGGGATTTGTCAGACCGAATATTTCACCTTGGGGTGCACCAGTATTATTTGTGAAGAATAAAGACGGGACTATGCGGATGTGCATTGATTACCGCCAGTTGAACAAGGTCACCATTAAGAACAAGTACCCATTGTCGTGCATTGATGATTTGTTTGACTAGTTGCAGGGTGCTAGGGTGTTTTCTAAGATCGACTTGAGATCGGGGTACCATCAGTTGAAGATTCGGGACTCAGATGTTCCGAATACTACCTCCCATACTAGATATGGCCATTCATTATGAGTTTCTAGTGATGTCCTTCGGCTCGACTAATGCCCCAGCGGCGTTTATGGATTTGATAAACATGGTGTTCAAGCCTTAAATTGATTCGTTCGTCATTGTCTTCATTGACGACATCTTGATTTACTCATGTAGCTTGGGGGAGCACGAGCAGCATTTGAGAGTAGTGCTCTAGACCTTGCGGGAACAGACGCTGAATGCTAAGTTCTCCAAGTGTGAGTTTTGGTTAGATTTTGTGGCATTCTTGGGGCATGCTGTATCAGGCGAGGGTATTAAGGTGGATCCCAAGAAGATTGAGGCAGTTCAGAGTTGGCCTCGTCCTATTTCGGCGACTGAGATCAATACTTTCCTGGGACTAGTAGGGTATTACCGCCGATTTGTGGAAGGCTTCTCATCCACTGAAGCACCTTTGACTAGATTGACCCAGAAGGGTGCTTCTTTTCGTTGGTCCGATAATTGTGAGGCGAGCTTTCAGAAGCTCAAGACCGCCTTGACTACAGCACAAGTTTTAGTGTTGGCTTCCGGTTTGGGGATATATACTGTGTATAGCGATGCTTCACGCGTTGGCTTGGGTTGTGTATTAATGCAGGAGGGGCAAGTTATTGCAATCGCTTCACGTCAGCTAAAGCCCCATGAGAAGAATTATCCTGTGTACGATTTGGAGTTGGCCGAGATTGTTCATGCTCTTAAGATTTGGAGGCATTATTTATATGGGGTGCCTTGTGAGGTTTACACTGCTCACCGCAGCTTGCATCACTTCTTCAAGAAAAGGGATCTCAATTTGAGGCAGTGCAGATGGCTTGAGTTACTGAAGGACTATGACATCACTATTCTTTATCATCCGGGCAAGGCGAATGTAGTCGCGGATGCCTTGAGCTGGAAGACAGAGAGTATGGGTAGCTTGGCCTTCATTTGAGCAGAGGAGATGCCACTAGCTTTAGACATTCAGTCCTTGGCTAACAGACTGGTGAGGTTGGATATTCCGGAGCACAACCGAGTTCTTGCATGCGTTGTTGCCCATTCTTCACTATTGGGGCAGATCAAGGCTCGACAGTTTGAAGATCTGCACTTGGCAGTTCTTAGAGAGATAATACTATAGGGTGGTGCCAAGGAGGTTTCTATTGGTGAGGATGGTGTCATGCGAATCATGGGTCGCTTATGTATTCCAAATATTGATGGCTTGAGGGATAGGATCCTAGAGGAGGTACACAATTTTCGATATTCCATTCATCCAGGTGCTTCGAAGATGTATCGGGACATGAGATAGCATTATTGGTGGCGGCGAATGAAGAAAGACATAGTCGAGTATGTGGCTAGGTGCCTAAACTTCCAGCATGTTATGTATACGCACCAGAGGCCAGGTGGCTTACTCCAGCAGATGACTATACCGGGGTGGAAATGGGAGCACATCACTATGGACTTTGTAGTTGGATTGCCATGGACTTTGCGAAAGTTCGATACAGTTTGGGTCATTATTGACAGGTTGACCAAGTCGGTACACTTCATTCCAGTTGCCACTACTTATACTTCAGAGATGTTAGCCCAGATTTATATTCGGGAGATAGTCCGGTTACATAGTGTTCCTGGTTTCATCATATCCGATAGAGGCCCTCCGTTCACTTCGCATTTCTGGAGAGCTGTACAGAGTGATTTGCGTACCCGTGTAGAGCACAACACTGCGTTTCATCCTCAGACCGACGGGCAGTCAGAGCAGACAATCCAGATCTTGGAGGACATGGTCAGAGCATGTGTGATTGACTTTGGGGGCCAGTGGGATCAGTTCTTGCCTTTGGTCGAATTTTCTTATAACAACAGTTATCAGTCCACCATTGAGATGGCTCCATTTCAGGCTTTATATGGTCGGCGGTGTCGTTCTCCTATCGGGTGATTTGAGCCCGGCGAGGCTAAGTTATATGGTACAGATTTGGTGAAAGATTCCTTGGAAAAGGTAAAGTTGATTCAGGAGCAGCTCCGCACAGCACAGTCCGGATAGAAGAGTTACGCGGATCAGTAGGCGCTTGATGTGTCATTTATGGTAGGCGAGAAGGTTCTCATGAAAGTCTCGCTGATGAAGGGTATTATGAGATTCGGGAAAAAGGGCAAGCTGATCCCCAGGTTTATAGGCCCATTCGCAGTATTGAGGCGAGTTGGGGAGGTTGCTTATGAGCTTTCTTTACCTCCCAGCCTATCAGGGATTCATCCGGTTTTTCACGTGTCTATGCTCCGGAGATATCACGCCGACCTGTCACATGTGCTAGACTTCAACACTTTTCAGCTAGACGAGAGCTTGGGTTATGAGGAGGAGCCAGTTGGCATTGTTGCTAGACAGGATCGCCAGTTGAGATCCAAGAGGATTTCCATGGTAAAGGTCCAGTGGAGGGGCCAACCAGTCGAGGAGGCGACTTGGGAGTCCGAGGGGCCAACCAGTTGAGGAGCCAACCTCACGTATGAATCTAAACTCGTTCGAGGATGAATGTTTGTTTAAGAGGTGGAGAAGGAAACGACTCGACCGGTTGTTTTGCTTTCTAGAACCCAGTTCCCCTAAATAAATCTTCCCATACATGTTTCTACTGTTTTATGACTTGCGGGGAGGGTTAGTTCAGGGTTTGGAAGAATTCGGGTTGTAATCGAAACACTTAGTTCCTTAAGATTGGCTTAAAAGGTCAAGTTTGACTTCGATCAACATTTTAAGTAAACGACCTCGGAATCGGGATTTGACGGTTCCAATAAGTTCGTATGACGATTTCGGACTTCGTATGTTCAGATAGGGTGTTCGATAACCCGATAGCGTTTCGGCGCCTAATATCACAAGTTTGTTCTTGAAGTTCTTTAAATTTGGTTTGGAATGAGTTTTGGTGTTATCGAGGTCCAAACGGAATTTTAGAGACTTGGAATAGTTCTGTAATGTCATTTAAGACTTGCACGTAAAATTTGGTATCATTCCGAATAGTTTAAGCATGTTTCGGTGCATTGGAAATAAATTGAAGAACTTGAAGTTCTTAAGTTGGATTCAATTGGTTTTGGGATGCAATTCTTAGTTTTAATGTTTTTTCGGGCATTTCGAGAGTTCGAGCGAGTCTGTTTTATGACTCTAAACTTGTTGGTATGTTCGGGCGGGCCCCGGAAGGCCCGAGTGTCGATCAGACGAGGCTCTGACCATTTCGGGAGCTGAAGCAACAACTGAAACTCCCCAGTTCTGTCATAACTGCACCTGCGGTTGGTCAGCCGCAGGTGTGAGCTTAGCCTCGCAGATGCGGCCCAAGGAAAGCAGCCCAATTTCATAGACGTGGCCACTTATCCGCAGAAGCAGGACCGCAGAAGCGGGATCCCGTCCGCAAAAGCGACCCCAGTAGGCCCAGTCAATTCCGCAGAAGCGGACCCTTTTTCCGCTGAAGCGGGATCCGCAGATGCGGACCCTTTTTCCGCAGGTGCGAAAATCGCTGGGGCGGTGTCTTCATTTAATACGGGAATTGAGCATCTTTCTCCCATTCTTTACTCACTTAGACGATTGTAGAGGTTCAAAAGGGAGAGATTTCGACCTAACAATTGAGGGTAAGTAATTCCTACCTTGATGTGAGTTTAATACATAGATTATGGGTAGATTTCAACATGAAAATTGGTAGAAATAATGGGTTTAGGTGAGGAACCTAGGGTTTAATAAAAATGGAATTTTACCACGAAAATGATTATGAAGCATAGTGAAAACCATATATTATGTACTTAAGGTCATGGGTAACAACTTTCTTCCAACATTTCCGGAATCCGGGCGTGTGGGCCCGGGGGTGAATTTTAGGAAATCTTGCAAATTGGATTGGGTAATCACTTTGATAGTGGAGATATGAACTTTTGAGCATAGATTGATCGATTTATATAATGTTTGGCTAGTTCTGAGTCATTTGGCATCAATTTCGGAGGTTCGAGCGCATTCTTGAATTTGGGAAGTAGGCTTGAGACGAGGTAAGTCTCTTTTCTAACCTTATGAGAGGGAATTTACCGTATAGATGAAATCAATTAATATGTGTTGTTATTTGTGGGGGCTGTGTATGCACGAAGTGACGAGAGTTCGTACGTAGCTACTATTCCTGTTTATGTCCGTGTAGTACTAGGTTTACACCATGTTTTGTGGACACTATTATTTGATGATATTTTTTAATTGTATCGAATGAAACTAAGTCAAGGATTTCTAAGGATTTAAAAGCTTCAATGTAAAATTGTCTTTATTTTGAAAAGAATCAAGAAAGGGTTATGATTTATTGATAATTTATAATTGACCGCGTCGCAAGTATATTCCGCGAGCGGGGTAATTCTTTCTACTACTCTAATGGGAGTGGGTTGTTCGCCTCGGCATGTTAATAGATCCATCTGTGGTTCTAGCCGTTCGACCCTCGGCAGTGCACAATTTATATTTATGTTGGATCGGGCCGATCGTCCTCGGTGGAATTTTGTATGTGATAATACGACTGGAAGTCCCTTTTATAATCAGGGCCAATTTCATTATTCAAAAGACTTATTGCTTTAAATGAAGGAAGTGATTTGAGATAATTATTTCGGCAACGAATTGTCCGGTTATTTATTTTGCTGAGTTTCATTGTAATATATCATGTTCAATTAGAATTTCATATTATCTTATTGTTGGCCCTAGTAAGTATCGGAGTAGACCCTCGTCACTACGTCTTCGAGGTTAGACTAGATACTTACTGGGTACATATTATTTATGTACTCATGCTACAGTTATGTACTTAATTGTACATGATCTGAGGCAGGTGCATCTGGTTATCAGTCTGGTGCACAATGTTTATCCCCATCTCAAGACTTCACGGTGAGCTGCCTTTTGAGCCGTCCAGCAGCTGGAGTCTCTCTTATGCTCTATTTTTTTTCTCTCTATTTCCTTTCAGACAGTAGGTTAGTACTCTTTTGTATATTCTACTAGATTACCCACATACTTGTGACGCGGGGTCTTGGCACGTACTCTAGTGGACTTATGATTTTGGGTTTGTTTACTTGATTTTGATTAGTACCTATTATTCCCGTTTAATTATGTCCCATTTGCAAAGTTCTTAATCTTTTCAACAAATAAGGAAATGCATTCACTTAGTAAATTTATTTAAACGGGATACTACCATTTTGATTAGTGTCGGCTTGCCTGAAAATGGTGTTGGGTGCCATCACAACCTAAATTGGAATTGGATCGTGACATACTCCAACTTCCGGAATCGGAATCCGAATCTTATATCAAAAAGTCCACTCCCGGTCAAACATCTTAAAAACCTTCAAATTTCTAACTTTCGCCAAATGTTCCGAAATGACCTACGGACCTTCAAATTAACATCTGGATGCGCTCCTAAGACCAGAATTATCACACTGAGCTATTCCATGGCTCAGAATCCTAAACGGACATTGATAACATTAAAATACACTTTAACCCAAATTTATGAAATTCTTCCAAAATGCCAACTTCTACAATAAGCGCTAAAATATTTCCGGGTAATCCAAAACCCAATCTGAACATATGCCCCAGTCAAAAATCATCATACGAACCTATTGGAACCATGAAATCTCGATTCTGAGGTCGTTTTCTAAAAATGTTGACCGAAGTCAAACTCGCCCTTTTTAAAGCCAATTAAGGAACTAAGTGCTCTGATTTCAACCCAAACACTTCCAAATTCCGAACCAACCATCCCCGTAAGTCATAAATTAGTAAAAGCACATACTGAGAGTCTTGTTAAGAGGAACGAGGTTCTAATAGTCAAAATGACCGATTGGGTTGTTATAGCACTTGAAACATGGGTTAGGCAGACTTCAAAACCTTTGATTCAAGCAAGACGAATAAATTTTGTCGAACTTAGGTATACATGAGGTGCCACTCGAAGCTATAGGAATTACCCATAAGCTTATCTCGATTTGTCGAAAAGTATATGGTGAAACTTTCTATGCACAAAACTAATTTTTTGTACCAGCCAAAGTCAAGTCAAAAGATAATAGATTAATAAATCACAATTTTTTTTTACTTCTCCAATTTTCAAATATTCTCTACAAAAAGCTACAAAACAGCAAAAGACACAAAAAACAAAAAGAGTCAAGTTTTGTTGATAGTAGGGTTAGGTTTTGTTGTAACAGAACTACGCCCGACCTGACATCCCATGCGGGTGTACGTAGGCAACCCACGTAGGGTCTGGTCCCACTCTTATAATAGAAAATAAAAAAATTAATTCTATATATATTCGGAACTACGTCGCGACTTGATTTCCTTTGGTAGGAATACGTAGGCAATCCCCATAGAATTCAGTCATCTTTTGCAATTGAACTACGTTTTGGCCTGATTCCGATTGGATACGTAGGCAGTCTTAGTCAGACCCGACCATATCATTTCAAATTCTATCTTTTACATATATATTGCCTGCCTGAGTCATTAATAATAAAACCTTTTTTTTATCATTTTTCTACATAGAAAAAAAATAACTTCTTGCTTTTCTACGCTATCTCGTGAACAATAGGCATTTTATTTCAAAGTCAAATTTTTCAGGCGCCCTCCTGAACAATGGGCATTTTATTTCAAGTTCAATTTTACCGATGCCCACCTTCCAATACGTGTATTTTAGACTTAAATGCTCCGATATCGTTTTGGAACCGTAACTACCAATCAGTTTACAATCAGGTGCTCTGATCACTTCGGATCGATATTCAACCCAGATTTTCTTCAATAATCCAAAGTGCTCCGATATCGCTTCGGTTCGGTGTTAGTCCAGCTTTTCCTTTAAAAATCAAAGTGCTTAGATCACTTCGGACCGGTACACAGTCCGGATTTCCTTCAAAAATTAAAGTGCTCAGATCCCTTCTGACCAGTATCTAGCCCAGATCCATTTCGAATTACAGTTCCAACTCGGGACCCTATTTCATTAAAAATATCACATATCCATCTTTCTCAAATCAAATGGAAGCATATTCCACACCTCGTCAACTCTACTGGTCAAAGAGTCAACACAACATAGAATTATCTTCTATCTACAAAATGGGGAAGATGTTTAGGACGGACGTCGAGCTTTCCAACCGCAATCGACGACATATCCCAAATATCGTTCTTATGTCCTATTGACATGGGGTGTGTAGGAAATGTGAACCCCCATAGTCAACTAAAACACCCAGTATCATCACAGCTTGACGCTGGGGCAACTTTAAAAATCAAAAATCAAAAATAAAAAGTCATCCCATTGCCTTCCCGAACTACAGCTGACCTGATTCTCGTTACATCCGAGATATGAAGGAAAACTCAACACAATGTCCGGCCTCATCCACATAAAAATCCATTCAAATCAATCCATCCATCATGCACCATTTATGTCCCAGTGTTATCACAATCCGACACTGGGAAAATCTTAGAAGCAATATTGGAAGCAATGTCGACCATTCGTCTTCCACTCCATGAGGCTACGATTCATAAAAAGTAATCAACATCCCATAACTACACGCGACCTGATTCACGTGCAACCCGAGATATGTAGGAAACTCAAATACCAGAGTTCGGTCACAATCTTCTAAACCTCCCCATTTCCCCACTCTATCATGTTGGGTCAAAATTGGGGTTGGTGTCAATTTCTTTGCCCGAAGACTCTTACATTATCTTATATCAAAGAGAGACAGCTGTTGACACTCAATTTTGACCCGCCGTATTTAAAAAATAATAAAATATAGTATTTTGTACATTTTTAACTATAATGCACTTTATTGATAATTATTCCTATTTTTTACAAAATATAAAAATTTCTATCATTTATTGCAATTAGTTAAATGCTACAATTTTTGTGCATTTCTCTATACTTCAAACAATTTATTGATGAATGTCCTATTTTCCAAATATTAGGATATTCTATCAATTTATTGTCTTTTCAAAAAATAAAAATAATAATTACTTAAATAAATACTACAATATTTATTGATTAAATAAATATATTTCTTATATAGAATAGTCTATTAATTACACGGAAGGCAGTAGAATTTAATACAAAAATACGGATTAAGTCCGGTCAAATTCAATGTCCCGTCAACATACGATGTGACAAGACATTTGATGTGACTCGACATTACCGTGCCATGACATCGATGTGACTTGACCTTCTTTCATTGTTGACCATCTATTTTCTTTTATCTTTTTTACTTTTTTTACTACAAATCTTTGCCCCTAATTTTCCTATCCCACACCCCACTTATATTTTACACTACACAAACACAACCCCATCATATATTTTTGGCCAAATACCTAGACATCCTCTTAAACTTGGCTCTAATTTCCATTTAGACACTTAAACTAGGGCCAGTACCTATTAAACACTTCAACTTCATCCCCCTCAACCCTCCCCC
>AWOL01S0017962.1:14870-29296 GCA_000715115.1 Nicotiana otophora
TATATATATATAATGACTCGGCTGGCTATTTTGTATATTATAACCTCATTCCCCTATTAATTGCCTCTCCTATGTTTATTTGTAATTATGTAACGCGTCAAGGTGGTTGGATTGGTTTCGGGAAGGTCTTGGAGTCAATTGGGACACCTAGTCCCAAAGATGGAAGCTTAAGTTGAAAGAGTTGACTGGATTTTGACTTTTGTGCAGAAGACCTCGGAATGGTGTTTTTATGATTTCAATAGCTTTGTATGATGATTTTGGACATCCTGGTGCTTTTTGGCGGACGTTGTATTCCAGATTTGTATTTGGAGGTCCGTAGGTTGATTTGTATTTGGAGGTCCATAGGTTGATTTGGTGCTTTTTAGCGGACGTTGGAATAGGTTTGTTGTGTTATTTGGGACTTGCATGCAAACATTAGGGTCCTTTCAGGTTGGTTTGATGTGCTTCACCATGCGTTTTGGAAGTTGTAAGGTCATTAGTTCATTAGGTATGAACTAGGGTGCGATTCATGGTTTTGATATTGTTTTATATGAATTGAGGCCTCGAGTAGGTTTGTGTTATGTTTTGAGATTGTTTAAAGTGATTGGACGGGGTCTTGAAGGATTCAGGTGTGTTTTGGATGGGTTTCAAACCATTTCATCATGTTTTGGCATGGCAGATATCTGATGTCTAGTTTTCTCCTTCGATATTGTCACGACCCCAATTTCCCCTCCGCGTGATATCGTGATCGCACCTAATCTTTAAGACTAGCTAAGCCTAACATACATGCAAAATTTAACTAAAAAAATGATAAAAACTTTAATATAACTCAACAACTAGCCTAAAAGAACTCTGCAACTTAATAGAACAAAACTCCCAAAATCTAGTGGTACGAAGTCACAAGCTCTACAAGAGTATACTGAACATCCTTATACAACAATATCTATAAAAAGGGAAAATCAAATAGAACTAGATAGAGGGTGACACCGAGGCCCACGGACACCGGCAGGTATACTTTGAAGTCTCCAAATACGAGCTCGACTAACTGGTGCCTAGGCTGGTAAGAGGTACCTGGATCTGCCCAAAATGATGTATAGAAGCGTAGCATGAGCTCACCACAACGGTACCCAGTAAGTGCCAAGCCTAACCTCGATAGAGTAGTGATGAGGTGAGGTCAACACCCTACTAGAATAAATAAGAAAATTTAACAGGTATATGATAATGTGATAATGTTAAACAAAGAAAATGAAACAATGAAGAAAATATACCAAGAATAGCTACACTGAACTAAGGAAATTAAGGCATCACGAAAGTAAACAAGGAATAATATGCCAAGACAACAAAGCAACAAAAACACAAGTGATGTAATAGAAAGGTATTATCAAGCATCGCTACCGAGGTACTGCCTCATAGTCTAATATCAAAAACCAAATCATAATCTTTCCTTATATCACCGCGGGAGCCCTGCATTTAGTTTTGAAAATCATGTTTTCTGAAATAGCTTCCCGCGTTTTAGCCCACCTTATCACACCGTGTGGCTTCAAGTAGTTTCCCTACTAGAAACAAGCGTATCAAACACACCTTATCTCACCGCATGCATTTCGACCCCAATCTATATACCACCGCATGCATATCAATATCACAGAGTATCACAAATCGCACCTTAAGTGCCCAACATCACAACTTGCCAAAGAAGTCAACAATAATAGTGTTTCCACAATAAATAACCCATGGCTAAACCATAATATGCAGAAAAGTCTCAACAATAGCAAGCAAAAGTTCTCCTATTTCATGGAATATCTTATTGTTGAACTTGGTATTGACTTATAAAGGCCGTAATTCACATTGAGGCAAAGTAATAGAGAGGAAAATAACTTCAACTAAACATGTAATGACAATTAGCAAGTAAGAGTTAAGACAATTATTAACAATGATAAGTAAAGCATGTGAAGATAGACTAAAGATGATGAATATAAAATATTATGGAAACTTAATTAAAGGAATGAAATGAATCTACATAGCTAAAACCAGTCAATTACCACATTTAACCCGTGTACACACTAGTCACCTTGCCTACACAGCTTCCACATATCACAATTAACACAAAACAATACCAATCCTAAGGGGTGATTCCCCCACACAAAGTTAGGCAAGACACTTACCTCAAAACACGCTAACCCAATCCACTAGTAGGCCTTTCCCGCGATTATTCAACTCCAAATAGCTTGAATCTAGCCAGAACAGCTCATACCATAAATCCAAACGATAGGAAGTTATTCCGAAAAATAAAGTTGCAATCTTTAAAGAGAAACAAAAAGTCAACTCAAGTGAACCCTCGACTCGCATCTCGGAACCCGACCAAACTTACAAAATCTAAACACCCATTCGATAACAAGTACAACCATACAAGAATTCCTCAAATCTGACTTTCACTCGCCTTTCAAATCCCCAAAATTTAGTCTAAGAAGTTTCACAATTGTTCCCCAAACTTTCCAACTAAAATCACTAATTAGACGAAACAAATAACCATGGAATCATGTAATATAGCCAAATCAATGTAAGGATCACTTACCCAGAGAATTTCCTTGAAATTTCCTCGAAACGTCACCACAAACCGAACTCTCTAGGTCCAAAAGATGAAAATGAGATAAAACCATTGAACACCCCATTTTTTGCCCATTGATTTTCGCTTCTACGGGCACACCCTAGGTCCCCCGGGGCACTGTCTGAATATGCCAACAAGTTCGAAAACGTATAACAGACCTACTCGAGGACAAAAATCACATCTAACAACATCAATTCTATGAATCATAATCCTATTCCAGTTTTTGGAATCAGAATCCGACCCATATATCAATAAAGTCACCTCCCAGTCAAACTTCTCAACCTTCCAAACCTTCAACTTTCTAACTTTCGCCAATTCAAGCCGAAACGATCTACAAACATTCAAATCAATATCCAGACACGCTCCTAAGTCCAGAATAACCATTTGTAGCTATAGGAACAATCAAATTTCCATTTCGGAGTGGTCTACACAAAAGTCAAACTATGGTCAACTCCCTCAACTTAAACTTCAAACTTAGGGAGTAGGTGTCCCATTTCACTTCAAAACTCACCTGAACCAAAACCAAACACCCCTAGCATGTCACAAAACCATAATAAAACATAGAGGTGGCAGATCGGGGCAAAAATAATCAAAACTACCGGCCGGGTCCTTATATCCTCCCTCTCCTAAAACAAACGTTCGTCCTCAGACGATTATAGAGACATACATGAAAAGACGAGGCTAATTGCTATGCATATCACCCTCGGTATCCCAAGTCACCTCCTCTAGTGGTTGACCCCTCCACTGAACCTTCAATGAAGCAATGCTCTTCGACCTCCACTTTCGGACCTGCCTGTCAAAGATGGCCACCGGCTCCTCAACATAAGACAAATCCTTGTCTTACTGTACTGAGCGAAATCCAACACATGGGATGGATCACCGTGATACTTTTGGAGAATAGAGATATTTAATACTAGATGAACTATTGCTAGACTAGGTGGCAATGCAAGCTTGTAAGCCACCTCCCCAATTCTCTCAAGAATCTCAAAATGTACGATATATGGAGGGCTCAACTTGCTCTTCTTCTCGAACCTCATAACACCCTTCATAGGAGAAACCTGCAGGAAGACCCTCTCTCCAACCATGAATACAACATCGCGAACCTTCCGATCCGCAATAATCTTCTCTCTAGATTGGGCTATACGAAGCTGATCTTGAATCAACTTAGCCTTTTCCAAAGCATCCTTAACAAAGTTTGTACCCAATAGCCTCGCCTCACCTGGATCAAACCTACCCACTAGAGACCGACACTGCCTCCCATACAAGACCTCATACAGAGCCATCTGAATAACCTATTGGTAGATATTGTTGTAAGAAAACTCCTCAAGCGGCAAAAACTGATCGCAATAACCCCCGTACTCCATAACATAGGCACGATGTATATCCTCCAATTTATGAATAGTGCGCTCGGACTGTCCGTCCGAATGAGGGTATAATGTTGTACTCAATTCAACCCGTGTGCCCAACTCACATTGTACGACTTTTGTAGAAGCGCGATGTAAACTGTGTACCCCTGTCAGAGATGATGGAAACCCGCACGCCATGAAGTTAGACAATCTCACGAATATAGATGTGAGCCAGCTACTTTGAAGAATAAGTAGTCACCACTGGAATGAAGTGAGCCGACTTGGTTCCTATCCACAATCACTCATACTGCATCAAGTTTCTTTTCAGTCTGTGGGAGTCCAACAACAAAATCCATGGCAACTCGCTCCCATTTCCACTCGGGAATCTCAAACCTCTGAAGCAACCCACCTAGCCGATGATGCTCAAACTTCACCTACTGACAATTTAGACATTGAGCCACATACTCCACTATGTCTTTCTTCATCCTCCTCCACCAATAGTGCTTCCTCGAGTCCTGACACAGCTTAGTGGAACCCAGATGAATGGATCACTGCGAACTATGGGACTCCTGCAGAATCAACTCTTACAACCCATCAGCATTGGGCACACATAGCCGGCCCTGTTTCCGTAACATACCATCATCCCCAATAGTAACCTTCTTGGCATCATCGTGTTTGACCATGTCATTGAGGAAAAGCAAATGAGGGTTGTGATACTGACGCTCTCTCATACGATCATATAAGGAAGACCAAGAAACCACGCAAGACAGAACTTGACTCGTATCTGAAACATCCAACCTAACAAAATGGTTGGCCAACGCTTGTACCTCCAATGCTAATGGCCTCTCCGTTGCCGGTAGAAATGCTAAACTACCGAAGCTCTACTTCTTTCGACTCAAGGCATCGGCCACCACATTGGCTTTCCCAGGATGATAAAGAATGGTGATTTCATAGTCCTTATGCAGCTCTAACAACCTCCACTACTGCAAGTTAATATCCTTCTATTTGAATAGATGTTGTAGACTCCGGTAATCGGTATAGACTCACGAGGAACACCGTATAAATAGTGCCGCAAAATCTTCAAGCATGAACAATAAATGCTAATTCCAACTCGTGGACATGATAATTCTTCGCATGCACCTTCAGTTGTCTAGACGCGTAGGCAATCACCCTACCATCTTGCAGCAATACTGCGCCGAGGAAAACACGTGATGCATCACAATACGCAGTGTTAGACCCCAAACCCGTAAGCAATACAAACACTAGGGCTATAGTCAAAGAAGTCTTGAGCTTTTGATTGCTCTTCAACACTCCTCGTTCCATCTAAAAGGAGCACCCTTCCGGATCAATCAAGTCATCGGTGCAACAGTAGATGAGATACCCTTTACGGAATGACAATAATACCCTGTCAAACTAGGAAAACATCGGATCTCAGTGGCTGAAGACGGTGTAGGCCAACTCTACACTACTTCATTCTTCTTTGAATCTACCTTGATCCCCTCACTCGACACCGCATGACCCAAAAACTCCACCGAATCAAGCCAGAATTCTCACTTTGAAAATTTTGCATACAACTTCTTTTCTCTCAAGGTCTGAAGCACAATCCTGAAATGTTGCTCATTATCCTCCCAGCTCCGGGAGTACACTAGGATTTCGTCAATAAACATAATGATGAATGATTAAAGATAGGGTTGGAATACACTATTCATTAAGTGCATGAATGTTGTTGGGTTGTTGGTCAGCCAATATGACATCACAAGGAACTCGTAATGATCATACCGAGTCCTGAAAGCAGTTTTTGAAATATTCGGATACAGAAATCTTCAACTAATGATAGACTGGCCGCAAATCAATCTTTAAGAACACTCTAGCACCCTGTAGCTAATCAAATAGGTCATCAATGCGTGGCAATAAATACTTTTTCTTTACTCTAATCTTTTTCATTTACCGATAAAAAATGCACATGGACATAGAAGCATCCTTCTTCTATACAAACAAGACCGGAGCACCCCAAGGTGATACACTAGGCCGAATGAAACCCTTATCAAGCAACTCTTGCAACTTATCCTTTAACTCCTTCACCTCCACTGAGGCCATACGATATGGTGGAATAGAAATGGGTTGAGTTCCCCACAACAAGTCCATGCCAAAATTGATATCCCTATCGAGAGGCATTGTCACGCACCAAAATCGAGGAGCGCGATCAGTGCTCAACCGAGTGAACCCGGCCGAGCAAGCCTGTTTAATTTCCTTCTACCCAAACTCATCCATGAATGGAAATAATACATATTTTCATTAATTAGACAATAAGGTGATCATGTCTACAATATAAATTCATTACCAATAGTTTCATCATTTTAATGTCTCAAATGGAACAAGTAATACAACCACAACACAACATAGTTTGACTTTCCCAGCACCAATATACAACCCACACTATGCCTATGGAGCCTCTATAGATAAACAAGAGTACTATGATACTACCGGAAATAAGGCCCCGGCTATACCTCAAAAGCAATACACAAAGAACAAAAGATACATGACCCCAGAATGAAGTGAGGCTCACCAAGTTAGTTGTGAAGAGGGTGTACCTCTATCACTAATAATGTCGGTCACTTGCTGTGGAACCACCTGCATCCATTAAAGATGCAGCACCCCCGGCAAAAGGGACATTAGTACCGTCGAATAACACTAGTATGTATAACTAAACAGTCTCTCAATATAATGAATAATATTACAAGGAGGAACAATCATAAAATCAATGGAAGCCTCGAACAATACCAAAACATCAAGTTAAGAACCACTTAAGATTTCAAGTAAATTTCCATATTTTTAGGTTGAAGATCCTTAGTACCGATACACCATTATTCACAATACCACTACAAGGTGCAATTCTACGAATTTGACTAATTGTTTTTGGTTGTTTTCAAATAAGTAAAAAGGCCTAGGGATGTAACCTTCACCTAGGTGTTCGCCTAATGGGTTAATTATGTTAGCACTTGTTTTATTAATTGGGGTGTATCATAGCTCTCAACTCTAAGTTACCCACTCAATACCTCCTGAACATAGAGTAATTTTGCCTAGTTTGGCTTTCTCAAGCTCAAATGGGTATCAAGCTAAATAGTTGATATGAACTGAAGTCGGGTTTTCCATATCATTAATTCAAACCCTTTAATTAGGCTAGTCAAATCCTTAACTGGCCCAATTTCTTATTAGCCATGTTTTCCAATACTAGGTCCCTCTTTTTCAAGTAAAGAGCAAGTCAAAAAGGAATGTTTGCAACCATCAATTATAAGATTAAAGCATGAACAAGGCTAAATAACAAACAGCCAATCATAAACAAGGCTTAAATTAAATACCCATAAGGTTTACAACCCCAGTAAGAATCAAGCTACTTATAGTAGAAAATGAAGAAACAAAGAGGAAACACTAATTTCTGCCATAATATAAAATTGAAATGATAAATTATGTTGTTTTTGTCCCAACATGATCACAAATTACCCAACATTGTAAACTACAATGGCTACAACTAGGAAAACATCAAAACATGACCTTAAAAAGTGATTCCTGTCAATTTATAGTGGCCAAAAATTCGCTGGCAAAAATTCCCTTAGAGAAATTCTACTGCCGCACAATTTCATGTGCGTTCCGCACATTGCTTGAGTCTGCAAGTTGAGAGAATTTGCAGCCGCACAATTTGATCTGTGGCGGCACTTCAGCTTTTATGGCCGCACAAATCATGTGTGGCCTGCACTTCCGGCAAGGCATCATTCTTGGTCATATTGCGCACTCTATGAACTTTTTGAATTATTGTCAGTGCGACCATGTTCTACGGGTGCACTTCTCTTCAATCACTTCTGAGATTCTACATAAGATCTGCGGCCGCAGAGAGAATTCTACATTCTGCACTTCTGGTCTGTTGCGCCCCTTCTTTCCTTGTGAGCCGGAACACTCCTTTTTGTGTTGGATTTCTTCATTAGAGTCTAAATCTCCAACATTCCTGCAATTTGCACACTTCGATTAGTTTTGGGAACATAAATCAACACTTTCAGACTAAAACTAAAGCAAGAAGTTACTAAAAGTTGTCAAAATACACACTTATCAACTCCCCCAAACTTAAGTCTTTGCTTGTCCTCTTGCAAATACATTAGTTCCCACCGCCTCAAAGTGAATGGTCATTTCAACGAGTCAATGGTAAGCCATCCATACTCAGTTGGGACCAGCAATAACACACAACACTCGTGCATTGTCAATAAGTTGTTCATTTACATATCATGCACCTATAGTTCTAATATGACATTTGAGCTTCAAGAATTGACTTTACTCATCGAGGACTCCTGTTGTATCATGTAGATTATGATGGAATCCAAATTTTTCTTCCTCTACCTTCCATTTGCCAAGTTCACTATAAAGGGTAGAACTCAATTATTAAATCAATAAAAGGCTTACTGTTCTCTCAAAACAAAATATCACAGGTGCGGCTTCAAGTACCATATGCTTGCCCCTGGTGTACATCACTACTAATGTAAGCTTACTCGGTTCAAAATCAAGTAGGACTTATTTCGGGTTGTAATGAAGGGTTTTGGATTGGGGTAGGATACCATATGGTTAAGTGGTTACACCTTTCCTTAAGCACTCCATATTTTCATTCTTGGCTCTCAATTACCAATTCTTAGAGGCATGTTCTTTTTTCTTGGGGGCTAGAGAGGCTTGACATCACTATTTCCTGTGCATTTCATTTGTTTTCTCCCTCGATGCTCACGTTGGTGATCATTACCTCTTTTTAAATCCATCAACCCTTCCTTTATTATCTTTGCATTTTCTTTTTTTATTTTTTTTGTTCTTTCTCTTTTTTTGCCTTATCTTTTCATAGAAATCATTTGTTTTATCTTTTTGGTGCCTTGATACCTTTTTCAAATTCCCCAACTCTCCTTCATTATGCCTTAGGCCACTTATTTCACAAGAGTGTTAAGGAAGGTCCGGATGCCAAGAGAGGATCACGACAAAACGGGTAAAGGCTTATATCATGGTTATCAAATGAGAAAGGCGAAAAGCTTAAAGGGGGTTCGCTAGGGATAACAACATGAGTTGGCAATAGAAAGCTCAAACAGACCAAGGAAAGCGTACAATCATTTCCCAAACCAAGAAAACTCAGGATTTCGCCTCGAAGCACATTCTGGAAATGTTCCAGATCATTCGCACGGGTACTTGGACTAGCAACGAAAGATCACCACACCCCTCACTTAACTAAACCATAAAAGAGGATAGATTCTAGAGACTACAACAACCACAATCAAGTTAAAGATCACTATGTTCCAAAAAACTACTCAATTACTACCAAAGTCAACTCAAGAGTCTCAATGTCACTAACTAGAGCTATTTTCTTTCAAAGACCTTGTTTAAAACCATAAGCACGTAGTTAAGTGTGTTGGTAAAAAATGAAGCATGAATGACTCTTTTTTACGAGAATGACTTGATTAGGCCTTTTATTATTACTATTAGTATTACCTAAACATATATAAACTGAGTCACTCCCTTAAGAAGGTTGTCACGCCATCCATCCTTGGGACGAGTCACCCGGTTCACACAAAAACTACCTTTGGAAAGAATCATGGCATTAAGAAAACAAAAGACTTATTATTTACGAAAACATAAGAAGATGCTACTAACAAAACAAGAACATAAGTGGAAAATTAAAGAAGCTAATGAACAATAACTACTAAAGATAGATAAACTACAAATAGGAAATGGAGCAAAATCATCAAATTATTACAGTCCAAATGTATCCAAAATGTGTCATATGTCAAATTAAATGAACTCCACCCCCCACCCCGACTAAATGTAAGCATTGTGCCCAATGCTTAAACATATAAGAGTGAACAGAGAGAGGGCGAAGAAAACTCCCTATTGATACTCGGACATCTCAGTATCCCCAGCAACATCATCTCCCATCAGGTCAATCAACTTATCATCATCATCATATCTACGAGTGGTGGGATTGGCAAACACCGCACGTACTGCCTCAGCAGCGTCGGCAGCAAGGCATGGCTCATCAGACTGGACAGCTAGTGCAACTCGTGCAGATGGTGCATATGGATCTGGGACGGACTGGTCTGGGTCAAGTAACATATTAAAGGGTAGATCCCCAGCAGTCACAAGTCTGGTGACCTCCTTCATGAGCTTGTCAACCGATCTCTTGATTGCCTGAGACTTCCTCATCTTCTTCACTTCTTTGGCCAACTCCTCAATAACCAACTTGTGATGTGCCATAGTGTCCATGATCATCTTCTGGTTTTCCAGAATCTTCTTCAACTTCTCATCAATATCATAGGAGACATGTGGTACCTGTATAGATGACTGCGCAGCAACAATACTATATATGTCAGACAACTTTAAAGTAGTCATCTCCATCAAGTTGTTGAGACTCGCCACTGTATTGAAGACTCGTAGAGCGGATAATGGAGCTGTAAGCATGGGCACCGTCCTCAAAGATTTAGCAGGGGCTACCTTAGGGGCCGTGGTAAGACCTGCGGGTTGTGGTGGAGGCATAGTAGTAGCACTGGAAGAGGGCTCAACAGAGATAGATGGAATGTCAGTTGTCTCAGTGAGTACCACTCTCGGCTCGTCAGACTAGACTGTGGTGGTAGAAGGCTGAGCTCTCTTCTTAGGGTTTGTCACATCCATCAATAAATACCAGCCAAATGGCTTATTCGGCTTTACCTTGGTGTCATATGATCTTGGATCTAACTTTACATCAGTGAGGTACTATGTGATAGTGTTGGGTGTTGGTATAATGTGCTACCAATGAAATGTTGGCCAACATAACAGCGCCCACATTAATTGGTACCTGGACATGATAGATGCCACAAGAATATTATGAGGAAGAGGAAGATGAGTCTGATTCTGGCACGGATCCAGTTTGCTACAAACAAAGGTCTGCCATCCCTTTACCTCAAATCTCAATGTGTTCTGCCAAATGGGAACCCCAACAATGATCCATGGTGGTGGTGGTCCTGGTGGTGCTAAGATCTCTGCTAGCCAAGGTCGGACTTCTTCTTTCATTGCACACTTCTATAGGTACTCCCTTAGCTCCATGTCCTCAAACCCCAAGTAGGCATTTAGCGTGTGCTGATCAAACCTCATCTTGAGGTTGCGTACTTTAGTCACCTTTGTCCCTTTTCTTGATAAGAGAAACATTTTTGTAGAACTCTCGGACGAGGTACTCCTTGGAATCTTCAATTCTCTCAGTAAACCACATCTAGCCCTTTCTTGCTCTGAACTTCCTCAACACTTTCGGGTTGTATTTATCCAAATCCTTCAAGGAAAACTGCTGCTCAAGTGTCAAGGATAATACTGGCAACCACATATGGAAGTCAGTGAAGGCTGGCAAGCTAACGAACCTAACCTCCCATATATCCTTTTTATTCAATCTCTCTACACCCATGGATGTACCATATCCCCCTCTATCATCATTGGGGATATGCTATACAATCTGTACATTTGTGTCTGGGGCATATGCTGGATTAGAGGTATGGCTAGCACTTTCTGACCCCTCGGAAGTGCTGTGAGATGAGGAGGCCTCATCTATGAGTTAAATCTCCCCTATGGCCTAGACTGTGTAGGTGGCTGCTCTTCCTGAATATAGGCTTTTTCCCTCCGAAGCTTCCCTGGACGGGACATACGAACAAGACTCGGAGAGGTCTGCACCTCTCCGTATACTTGTTGTAGCTTTCTTCCTAATGGTTTACAGCTGGCCAAAGGGCAAGGTACCTCTACCTCGTCCCCTAGAAGATTCACCGTTTCCTTTTGTAGTTTCACTGCCGCGGTGCGATCGAACCATTGCTTGTATCAAAGCAAATAAATTTGTTAGTTGCACTCATCATTCTACATATGCAAGACTTATGTAGGCAAGAGAGAACATTGTGTACACACTAAAATAATGACAAAAATAATAGGCTACTGGAACTGGGATCTGCAGTCCACAGATTTTTGATATGCGGCCGCAGACAGGAAGTGCGGACCGCACAAACCCTTTAATTAGGCTAGTCAAATCCTTAACTGGCCCAATTTCTTATTAGCCATGTTTTCCAATACTAGGTCCCTCTTTCTCAAGTAAAGAGCAAGTCAAAAAGGAATGTTTGCAACCATTAATTATAAAATTAAGGCATGAACAAGGCTAAATAACAAACAGCCAATCATAAACAAGGATTAAATTAAATACCCATAAGGTTTACAACCCCAGTAAGAATCAAGCTACTTATAGTAGAAAATGAAGAAAACAAAGAGGAAACACTAATTGCTGCCATAATATAAAATTGAAATGATAAATTATGTTGTTTTTGTCCCAACATGATCACAAATTACCCAATATTGTAAACTACAACGGCTACAACTAGGAAAACATCAAAACATGACCTTAAAAAGTGATTCCTGTCAATTTATAGTGGCCACAAATTCGCTGGAAAAAATGCCCTTAGAGAAATTCTACTGCCGCACAATTCCATGTGCGTTCCGCACATTGCTTGAGTCTGCAAGTTGAGAGAATTTGCAGCCGCACAATTTGATCTGTGGCGGCACTTCAGCTTTTACGGCCGTACAAATCATGTGTGGCCTGCACTTCCAGCAAGGCATCATTCTTGGTCATATTGCGCACTCTACGAACTTTTTGAATTATTGTCAGTGCGACCATGTTCTACGGGCGCACTTCTCTTCAATCACTTCTGAGATTCTACATAAGATTTGCGGCCGCAGAGAGAATTCTGCATTCTGCACTTCTGGTCTGTTGCGCCCCTTCTTTCCTTGTGAGCCGGAACACTCCTTTTTGAGTTGGATTTCATCATTAGAGTCCTAATCTCCAACATTCCTGCAATTTGCACACTTCGATTAGTTTTGGGAACATAAATCAACACTTTCAGACTAAAACTAAAGCAAGAAGTTACTAAAAGTTGTCACAATACACGCTTATCAACTCCCCCAAACTTAAGTCTTTGCTTGTTCTCTTGCAAATACATTAGTTCCCACCGCCTCAAAGTGAATGGTCATTTCAACGAGTCAATGGTAAGCCATCCATACTCAGTTGGGACCAGCAATTACACACAACACTCGTGCATTGTCAATAAGTTGACCATTTACATATCATGCACCTATAGTTCTAATATGACATATGAGCTTCAAGAATGGACTTTACTCATCGAGGACTCCTGTTGTATCATGTAGATCATGGTGGAATCCAAATTTTTCTTCCTCTACCTTCCATTTGCCAAGTTCACTATAAAGGGTAGAACTCGATTATTAAATCAATGAAAGGTTTACTGTTCTCTCAAAACAAAATATCACAAGTGCGGCTTGAAGTACCATATGCTTGCCCCTGGTGTACATCACTACTAATATAAGCTTACTCGGTTCAAAATCAAGTAGGACTTATTTCGGGTTGTAATGAAGGGTTTTGGATTGGGGTAGGATACCATATGGTTAAGTGGTTACACCTTTCCTTAAGCACTCCATATTTTCATTCTTGGCTCTCAATTACCAATTCTTAGAGGCATGTTCTTTTTTCTTGGGGGCTAGAGAGGCTTGACATCACTATTTCCTGTGCATTTCATTCGTTTTCTCCCTCGATGCTCACGTTGGTGATCATTACCTCTTTTTAAATCCATCAACCCTTCCTTTATTATTTTTGCATTTTATTTTTTTATTTTTTTGTTCTTTCTCTTTTTTTGCCTTCTCTTTTCATAGAAATCATTTGTTTTATCTTTTTGGTGCCTTGATACCTTTTTCAAATTCCCCAACTCTCCTTCATTATGCCTTAGGCCACTTATTTCACAAGAGTGTTAAGGAAGGTCCGGGTGCCAAGAGAGGATCACGACAAAACGGGTAAAGGCTTATATCATGGTTATCAAATGAGAAAGGCGAAAAGCTTAAAGGGGGTTCGCTAGGGATAACAACATGAGTTGGCAATAGAAAGCTCAAACAGACCAAGGAAAGCGTACAATCATTTCCCAAACCAAGAAAACTCAGGATTTCGCCTCGAAGCACATTCTGGAAATGTTCCAGATCATTCGCACGGGTACTTGGACTAGCAACGAAAGATCACCTCACCCCTCACTTAACTAAACCATAAAAGAGGATAGATTCTAGAGACTACAACAACCACAATCAAGTTAAAGATCACTATGTTCCAAAAAACTACTCAATTACTACCAAAGTCAACTCAAGAGTCTCAATGTCACTAACTAGAGCTATTTTCTTTCAAAGACCTTGTTTAAAACCATAAGCACGTAGTTAAGTGTGTTGGTAAAAAATGAAGCATGAATGACTCTTTTTTACGAGAATGACTTGATTAGGCCTTTTATTATTACTATTAGTATTACCTAAACATATATAAACTGAGTCACTCCCTTAAGAAGGTTGTCACGCCATCCATCCTTGGGACGAGTCACCCGGTTCACACAAAAACTACCTTTGGAAAGAATCATGGCATTAAGAAAACAAAAGAC
>AWOL01S0017967.1:0-62651 GCA_000715115.1 Nicotiana otophora
GTTCATGATCTTCAATATTTGTAACCTCAGAGGTAACATGATTAGTTTGCTTATGATGCATTTCTACGTACGAAAATATAGGGTGTAACATCTTCAGTGGGAAGGTAAAGGTTATTGGTAAAGAGCATGAATGCCTTTATGTGTTGAAGTCTCATAGATAAGGTGCAGTAATTAATGTCACCGTCCAAAATCCACCTAATCGTGATGGCACCTAACTCCAGTGCTAGATAAGCCTGACACAGAATAAGGTAACTCAAGTGAAAGTTCAATAACAATAAGAATGAAAATGACTGAGTTATATACAAATTCTCAAGGACTGGTAATACAAGTCATGATCCACTATGATTTAGATTTACAAAGCCAATATTAAGAATAAATACAACATCTGTTTGAAATTTGCATAAACAGAATTTAAATCCTAAACTACCGTGAACAAGAGGTAGCCTGAATCTGGAATGTGGGTATGTCTTCAATGCAAGGCTTCATCTTCCTCAGTTACGCAACTCCTAGATCTGGACGCAAGGTGTATAAGTGTGGTATGAGTAACATTAACCCCATATACTCAGTAAGTATCTTTACTAACCTCGGTGAAGTAGTGACGAGGTTTTAAGTTAAAGATACTCACCTACTATGTACCTGTGCAGATAATAAGCAAGAAAAATAAGGCAAGAGATATGTCGAATAATAGTAAGAGCATAAACTGGAGATCTATGGAGCAAGTTAATAGACATGGAAAACAAGACATAACCTCATAACCATTTCTACGAAGGAAACGATAATCATGAAGTACGCGGAAGGATCATAACCAAATATCACTAACAACTACCTTTGCAGCGTGCAACCCGATCCCAATATCAATTAGCATTGTTGCGACATTCAACCCGATCCCAATATCAATAAACATTATTGCGGTATATAACCCGATCCCAATATTAATAAATACTATTGCGGTGTGCAACTCGATCTCGATATTAATTCTCACATGTATATACCGTTCATATGAAATCGTCCAACAACAACCAAGCATAGGAAAATTCACAACGTAACACCAAGAAAACGAACACACATAATTCGACTAGGGAATACAAACTCGAACCAAGTAAGATGAGCAACACAACATCCTACAGCTAGTCAATAGGTGAAATCATGTAGCAAGTGAAGGCATAAAACAAGTAAAGGCATATAGCAAATGAAGGCTGGTAATAAGTGAAGGCATCTAACGGGTCAATACATCCAATAAGCAAATCACGTAACAAGCATGAAAACCTTGGCACATGCATATACGCTATTCAGCTCGTATATGCATCACCCCCACAGGTAGCAAACAATATTATTTAGTAGGAAACATTCCTCCAACAAATCTAGACAAGACACTTACCTCATTCTGGAATATAATCAACAATCAACCACAACTTTTCTTTTAGAACATGCCTCCAAACCAATTGAATATAGCCAATTATCGTTCAAACAATTCAAAACAAGATTTAGAAACTACCAACGAATGAGAAGGTTCGATTTTGATCATAATTGATAAAGTGAACAAAAAGTCAACCCGAACCCACAGGTCGAAATCTGAGATTCGGACCAAATCTCGATTACATGTTCATACCTACCCAAATAAGTGATTTATTTTGAAATCCAACCTCAATTTTAGGTCTAAATCCCGATTTTACAAAATTTCTTAATTCCACCTACAACCCCAAATTTCTACTTTGAAATTCAAAGATTTGATGCTAAAATTCATGAAATAGTTATTGAAATTGGTTGAAAATAAGTAAAGGTTGCTTACCAATGAATTTGGAAAACATGCCTCTTCAATAATCGCCTATATAGTATCTATGGTTGAAGAATGGTGTAAAATGAGCTAAGTTTCGAAATTTCCCACTTTTATCCAGTTGCAGGTATCGCAATTGCGAAGTCTTGTTCTCAATTGCGATGTCCGAAAATGCGGACCACTGATCGCAAATGCGATCAATGGCTCAACTCTTCTATTGTCGCAAATGCGACATTATAATCACAAATGCGAACATGGGGACCATCGCAAATGTGGAATTGGCTTCGCACAAGCGAAGTTGTCCCAAGTTCTCTAGGGTCACAAATGCGACCATACGTCCGCAATTGCAAAATACACCCCCATCACAAAAGTGAACATGGATTCGCAAATGCGAAGCTCCCTATCCCCCTCCAGTATCGCAAATGCGAGTTTTTGCATTTGCGATCAGAATCTCGAAATGCGTGATCTACAAATAAACAAACCCAACAACCTATTAAGTTAAAACTCAGTCTGCTAAGCATCCAAAACTCACCCGAATCCCTCGGGGGTCCAATTCTAACATTCACACAAGTGTAATAATATTATACAGACTCGCTCGCTATCTCAAATCATCAAAATAACATCAAATATTAAGAATCAATCACCAAAACTCAAGATTCTCGAATTTGGAATTCAATTTCTAATTTTCCACATAACAACAACAACAACAACAACAACCCAGTATAATCCCACTAGTGGGGTCTGGGGAGGGTAGTATGTACGCAGACCTTACCCCTACCCTGGGTTAGAGAGGCTGTTTCCAAATGACCCTCGACATCCTTCCCTCCAAGAACTCCCCACCTTTCTCTTGGGGTGACTCGAACTCACAACCTCTTGGTTGGAAGTGGAGAGTGCTTACCATCAGAGCAACCCACCTTGTCGGTTGGGTCACCCGGGACTCTAACCAATCATACGCACAACTCCAAAATCATCATATGAAACTACCGTAATCGTCAAAATATCGATTCGAGGTCATTTACCAAAAATATTGACCGTGGTCAACTCTAGTCATTCTTAAAGTCAAAAATCATATTTTCTATAAAAATTCACATTTAATTGTTTTTTTGAAAATCAACACGGACCACACGCGTAAGTCATAAATCATCAAACAGATCTATGAAATATCTTGGAACACAAAAAAGAAAGTTAGTACTCAAAACAATTGGTCGGGTCGTTACATTCTACCCACTTAAAAGTATTTTCATCCTCGAATGTGCCAAGAGTCGTTCCAAAGGCGTCAATTAGAAGAATAAATTCATCATACTCATACCCCTGAGTGATCCCATGCCACCAAGGTCCATATTAAACCTATGAACACGACCCCGACTGAAGATTTTTCCTTTGACCTTAGCCTACGGGGTATGGAACAAAATTCCAACATTCGGAATCCCCTAAAAGATTTTATCCCAGTATATATGCGCTGTATCAATCTCAACAAGATGTATGAAGCTATCAATACACTTCTAAGGTCAAACCACGCGATGTGTCACATGAATCATGTACTTACCACAATAACGTCCGACCATAATAGCTACTCATTACCAAACCCGATACTGGTAATATACATCATATCAAATAAAACCTCGTTCCGGACATTTGCAATGTTGCTAATGCTAAAAGAAAAATGTAAAAACTCATAACCACCCATAAAATCAACAAGTCGGTGAGCTCCCTCATCCGATAAGGACCATTGCAAAATTCTAAGCGGGAATATGGTATTATTCTTCCAAACATTCCTTATCCCAATACGATTGTGCAAATTCCATGTCTAGAAACCTCGTCTCACCTAATACAAGCTGACCAACTGACAAGTCATACCAAAATCCATATGGAACCTCACACAATAAGTTCCGCACACTAAACAAGTAATAACTAATATATATCCAAAAATGAAAAGAAAACAAGGTACGAGGACTATCCAACAAGTGCAACTGATATAACAACAAAAGCGTAATTTCATGAACTTATCCTACAGAGGAAAAACAAAACACACAAAATAAATAAAAGAAAAGGTATCTTACATAACTCTGTTATGACGTGCAACCCGATCCGAAACATATCAATCCACAAAGAGATACCCATCGAGCCATAATAATCGTGCTCACCAAGCACATGTGTGTCAACTTCAAGCACAATTATAATTGTGGGGAGATGAATAGGCATAATAAAATATGGATAAAGACAAGCACAAGTAAGTTGCAATAAGCAAATCAACATCATGAGAGACATCTAACCCATATATCCCCACAAGGCCTAAATGGAATTACAACATGCGTGCGAATAATCATGTAGTCTCACAATCCATCATAGCATAATAGAGAAACACACAACACATTCCAGACACGAATAATATCCATTCTGCCCGATGATATACCTACAGTAATAGTTGCGTAAGAGTAAGCAAATCTGATTCGATATAGAATACACATCTTCCTTAGACCTACTAATAGCCCCCAAACCAATTCTCCTCCCCAAACAAGTACATAACCTTCCAAAAGTCCATAGTAACCCATCCGTAACATATACCATTAACTGTTCAATTCTTAAAATATTTTCATAGTCCGTAACCAAGGAATAGTCTGCCTACATGAACATCTAGTCTTTAAACCTCATGGATACCCGGATCTCCATATCTGATCCCAACTCACTACTCAAATGACTCATACATCACTCATACACCATCAGCTTACAGCAAATACACACATAGATCACCTGCGCCACATAACAAAACCTGAACCTTAGCAGCCCAAAACCAGTCGATCACTGTTGCACCCCATTTTGCACGAGTCAAAACAAGATTCACTTTGTGGTTTCCCTATTGATGATAAATGAGAGTCGCCATATAATATTTAAAGGTATACCAGGGTACCTATTTAATTACTAAGGTCATTTCTTTATTAGTTTGCTAACATGTGATTATGGGTAAGAGTTCTTGTTCTTCTAAGGGGAAGGTATTAGGCACCCCTTAAAATCTACCTGAAGTAGATCCATACAACTTAGGATAAAGTTATAGGATTAGTTTGTTATATCCTGCTTAACTAGTGTCAAAGGGGGACGACATGTTATATTAATTTAAAACATGATATTTACAAAAAGGATGTGTTATTTTAAAAGGATATAAGTTTAAAAGAGTCTCGAAGATAACGTTTGTATGTATATATATAATTGAAAGAGTATAAAATATGTACATGATGTTTATGTTTATGAAACATGTGAGAAGTGGCTAAGTTATAAAATACTTTGTATTTAAAGAATGTGGTCATTCATGTAACTCTAATAAAATAAAGGTGTTGTAGGAATAAGATCCTAAGATGTACCTTGGCTTTCAAAATCTCAATTCATAGATTTAAGGAAATCGTTAAAAATCTTTTGCTGGGCAACAACACTTTGTTTAGAATGACTTGATTTTCCTTTAGAAGCACGATTTTGGATTTCATTTCTGGTTTTTGAAAAGAGAGATTGTCGTCCTTTGCTAAGCTATTTTGGATTCAAAGTCTTCATGAAATTTTAGTAAAAAAGCATAAGAGATTAGCATCATGTGATTAACAGATTAAAACTAGTTACTATTGCGCCTAATGCTTCTTTAATCCTATGTCCTTTATGTATTGCCTTCGTTGCCTAAATGATTCAATAGGTAAAGTAAAACATTTAATAAGATATGATAAGTGAAGTGTCATATACATGTGAGAGATATGAATAGTAGAATATAATAAAGCAGTAAAGAGTAAATAAGGACTTTGGTTTGGGCCTGAAAGAGGTAGGCCCAGCAAATAGCAGGAACGGACAACAGTGGACATCAGATTCCCAAGTGCGCAAGTACAAGATTTGGGCCTGAGTTCTTTTGAGAACTCGACAGGCCCAATGGTTATACATATTCAAAAAAAAGAAGTTCATTAGATATGCTACTCTATGCATATAGTCATACATGAAAAAAATAGTACATGACTTAAACAAAATTATAACAACCAATAATGATATGAATTATGGAAATCATACTAATGTGCGATCACATGTGGTAAAATGATCCACATTGAAAACCTTTCTTTTTCATTAAACAATAAACCTAAAGGAATAAGGAATGTCAAGAGATTAAATGTTAAGGGTAAAATTCCATTCAAGGCCAAGGCACTCTTGGATCCTTAGCACTTCAAAGTTCCCAAGGGTCTCAAGGCCCAAGGCAGTGCTTGTGTCAAGGAGAGTAACCCAACCAAGAACTAAACTTTATTCCCAAATACTCCTAACCACTCATACTCATTCGTCCCTACATATTTAAGTGCCAATGAGGCACTTTTAACGTAAATCCCAACACTACAGTGATACCATACCACATAAGTATATACACATTTCCCATGATAGCTAAAGCATGACACTATAGGACTACAAGACAACCTATTCACTTTGTTGTAACCATATTTCAAAATCTAAGTTTATGATTTACTATGAGTAACATGTTAAGCAGACTAAAAAGAAATCAGCTTCAAGCATACATAGGGGCAGAGATATTATCAGATTTCTGTTAAGGAACCAAACACCTGAGATCATTTATCTTAAGGATAGAAAGAGTATACGGTTCAAGTTTGCAACAGTTTATGAGCACAAATACATCTTCCTTAACAATCTTCAATTTCACTAATCAAAGATTAATTTTAACTTAGGTCTTGTCTTCTAGCACATACATAGGTTAACATTTACAATTGGAACTCCTAAAAGCATTAACAAAAATATATACCAACAACTTCAATTAAACTTCTAAGAGGAATTAGGAGAGGGAAGATTAACAATTACAGCTAAGACTTTTAAAGAGTATTAGCAATATTACAGGTTAAACACTATAATCGAAACCTTTTAAAGAGTGCTAGTACAAATATAGGTTAGCAACCTCAATTAGAGATGCAGATTAGTAACCTCAATTAAGAGGCATAGGTTGATGACTTCAATTAGAATATTCAAAGAGTAATAATAGGGATTCAAAACAGTAACCGCAGTTAGAACTTCTATTGGTTCTATCAAAGATACCAAACTGCAATCATGCTTTCTAAAAGTACTAACATGGTCAAAGATTCATGACCTTAATTAGAACTTCTAGAAGTATTAACAAGATTGTAAATCAACATAATGCAATTAGGACTTCTAAAAGACATTAGCAAAGTAGCAGATTCACAACTTCAATTAGGACTTCTAAGATAATAATAGAATCCTAAGCTATCAGTCCTGCTTACTTTAAATCAATGACATGATTACTTCCTTATAGACACACTTAGCTTCATACTAACCTTATTATAGATCAAACATGCTATTGTACTCAAATTGTAGCACATAAGATTCAATGAAAGTTCATAAACGGAGTCTGATTCATTCATGTAAGTTTGGTGAAAACTCTAAGGACAAGATGAACTTGTACATGGTTATGGAAGACAAACAAAAGTATTGAGGAATTAAAATAAATGCAAAATCACAATGACACACACATGGAGACTTAACAGGGATCATATTATTTCAAAATGAAAGTGTTATCATCATAGGATCAGGCTAGCAGTGTCACTATATAAGTTTCAAAAAGGGGTAGAGGTATCATCATGTTGGGGGGAATTTGTTGAGCATGTCTCGGATGGGGTTTCAGATATAATGAAACTTAACAGCAGTACTTTAGCTAAACAAATGTGTCATCATAACTTAAATACATCTTATCCATATTTCATGGATTAAACTAAGTGTGGAGAGATCTTAGAACATACACAAAAGTGGTACAAAGATCCAACTAGCTTAGGACATGCTTACATAAACAGTCATGAATTTAATCATGTAGTTAAATGAATCACAGAGGCATGTCAAAGAGATCAAAACAAGTTTAAAGGTCATCATGAAATGATCATGCATGAGGGATTTTGTTGCAGCATCGAATGATTTGAGGACTTGAAGTTTCATGTTTGTGTCTAAGCTCAGAGAACTCAAGATTTCAAATTCGTGTAATGAAATGGGGAGGTCTCGGAGAGATTCACGGATAGGGAAGGCAAAGAGGATGATTCTCTGTTGATTTGTGACCTTGCACAAAATTGTGCAAGGTGTGTGACCGATTCGTCCATGGCAGGTCGAGAGAATAGAGAGAGGAAAGGGAAAGAGAGGAGGTAGGGCTTGGGGGAAATGATTAGGGCTTTGGGAGATGGGGGTGGCCATCTCTGAGTTAAGGTTGAGAGATCGGATCTAGGCCGTTGATCTTTTACATCAACGATCCTAATTTTTAGGGACAAATCATTTTTGTGGGCAATTTTTGTGACCGTTGGATCCATGTGATCCAACAGTTAAAATTAAATCTCTGGGTGTTTAAGATTTAAAAGGGAAATAGAGTTAAAAATGTGGACCGTTGATTAAAGAAATGGACAACCCAGATAATTTATGTTTGTTTTGTTAGTCTGGGAGAAGGATGACGTGGCAAGTCGTGATTGGTTGAAAAGGAATGGCAAGGATTGCCAACAGGAATTGAAGGGGTTGTTTGGGTTGGGTATTTTCGGCTTGAGGTTTTGCATTGGGCCAAAATTGATTTAAAAGATAGTCAACACATGTTTAACTAAGAATTGCAATTATAGCCTTTAGCCTTTTAACCCCTTTTGAAATTAAATTAAATAAACTTAATTATTTTCAATAAAATGTAGTAAAATTATAATTATTAAACATACTACTAATTATTATAATTAATTATTTATAAAATACTTTATTTTTCTAAATTGTAATACTAATTTCAAATTATTAGCATAATAATCTAATTAATTAGAAATTAAGGAATAATTCATTATAAAGCCTATGTGATGTATATAAAAACTATTTTAATAATCTAAAATAGTAAGCATGGTATATTTATAATTATAATTATAACATTGAATTATCAATTTTAAAATTTACTAATACTAAAGTAATTTTGTAAAAATAGATGTTGTTGATTGAAAACAGTTCTAACATATTCATTGTAAATTATTAAGTATAAATAAATTAATTTTAAAAAGGAGGGTCGAAATTGGTCGTCAACAATAGCTGTAATACTAGTCAAGCATCCGCAAATAAAACATAGTGCGCCTCCTAAAATGCACACTTTTTTCAGGCGACATCAAATAGTTTCAGCATTCTCTTAAACCTCTAAAACCGTCCATGTCTTCTAGATTTCATGAACTTCCCTTTAAAACTATACTGCAACCTTGTACTCGTAACTTTCAATCCCACACGGCGCACCGCCGCTATCATGCTAACTCGTGAAAATACGAAAATCTCATCATCAACTCTGAATCACAAGCAGGTTGAACACCTCATCAATCAGGAACTTTCTATTTAACCCGATTTAGGAGGACATCACCACATGCAACACACCTTTTATACCCGTAGAAGACATCAACCCCAAACGATGGCCATACCCATCGTGAATTTTTTGAAACCCATTAACATATAATCAAGTCATCAGAACTAAATTTTCACTGACTTAACCGAGTCACGCAGACTGTCAAACCCAAAAGTGACTCAATCTGAAATGCTCGCTCTGAAGGGACCTTCTGCAAATCTGTAGTCATTTCTTGCATGTCTCTAATACCAACATATAGATTCCATATTGATATAGAAGTACCGCAATTCTAGACACCATCCATTACCAATCTCAAGCCCTAGCCATTCACAAATCTGAAAATATTTAAGTACTACATGTGAATCTTGAACTCATCAGAACCTTCTCGATAGTCATCCACCTTGATCTAATATCGATTACACAGCAAATACGCACCGAATATCCTGCACTTCACTAGCAGATGAATAACTAAAAGAAGAAAACAAGCAATTAGTTTTTCTTGTGGACTACATCCATAACGAATATTAAATATAAGTCATCCCAAGACCTCTATATTCCAGATAACGGTGTAGTACATCATACATCCAACTAATCCCTTGCTCGAAATCATCCATGATGAAATATTTCTCAAGTCATAGGCAATCCACAAGCACATCCTAGTCCGAGCTAATATACGCATGGGCAAAAAATTTGATCGTCGATAGCAGACTCTCCCACTTGGCTCAAAGCCATAGAATACATCACCTGTAACCCACAGTGCCTTTCCTTCGTAACTGCCTCGGTCCCGCGCTATCATTAAACTAAATGATTCATAAACTTATGTAACTCTTGTCATAATACACTCCAAAGATTCTGCCAAGTGTATACCCATCCTTGTGACAGTCAAGCCAACTTCCTCAAATGCTCTGAAATGATAAGTAAAGCTCTCCCACTAAATCAAAGCCTCATACAAAATACACGATTTCAAATCTTCATGCAGGAGATAACCCAATGGCTAGACTCAAATTAACACCTTCCTATAACCCTACCATGGTCAAAACAACTAGGCAACCGATTAATCCTCCAGAGTCCACACTCGTTGACAAGATGTAATAATCATCTTCGTTCCCCAAATGAACAACCGAGAGGTCCACTAATCACATTAGCATCTAAGCCTGGACAACACATCGCGACGGTAATCAAGCATTCACAACCCTTCATAGTCCATCCGCAACATCACAAGTCATAGGGACACAATGACACTTGGTTCTCAACACTACATACATACGAATAGGAAGAATCAAAGTTGTAGGTTTCAAGCTAAAACAAGGCTGCACAATAAGGAAAAAAAGAAAGTTTCCTAAATTCCCTATAGCCCCTCGAAGATAGGTATGGACGTCAACGTACCAATCCTCAAGACTCTACTACACACTTGCGAATGACTCGTAGAACCTATGAACCTAGTGCTATGATACCAACTTGTCACGACCCAAAATCCACCTAGTCGTGATGGCACCTAAACCCAGTTCTAGGTAAGCCTAACATATAATAAGGTAACTAGAGTGAAAGGTCAATAACAACAAGAATGAAAAAAACTGAATTCTATACAACTTGCCAAGGACTGATAGTACAAGTCATAAGCCACTATGATTTAGATTTACAAAGCCGATATGAAGAATAAATACAATATCTATTTGAAATTTACATAAATAGAATTGAAATCCTAAACTACCATGAACAAGAGGTAGCCTGAATCTGCAATACGGGTACGTCTTCAATACAAGGCTTTATTTTTCACAGCTACACAGCTCCAAGTTATGCACACAATGTGCAGAACTGTAGTATAAGTACAACTAACTCCATATACTCAATAAGTATCTTGACTAACCACGGAGAAATAGAAAAGATGTTTTAAGTTAAAGATTCTCACTTACTATGTACCTATGCATATAATAAGCGGGAAAAACAAGGCAAGAGATATGTCGAATAATGGTAAGAGCATCAACCAAGTTCAACCAAGGGACAAAGAAGCATATAATTCCCCCTTCCGAGTATGGAAACCGTAGCACGTGTATATACGATCGTCACCTTGCATATGCATCACGCCTGCAGATAGCATACAATATCATTTAATAGGGAATATTTCCCTAACAAATCTAGGCAAGACACTTACCTCATTCTGGAATACAATCAACAATCAACCACGATTTTTCCTTTAGAATAAGACTCCAACCCAATCAAATCTATCCAATTATCATTCAAACAATTCAAAACAAGCTTTAGAAACCACCAACAAATGAAAAAGGTTTGATTTTGATCATAATTGAAAAAGTCAACAAAAAGTTAACCCAGGCCCACGTCGTCGAAATTCGAGATTTGGACCAAATTCCGATTACATATTCACCCCGAGCCCGAATATGTGATTTTTATAGAAATATGAACTTAATTTGAAGTCTAAATCTCAATTTTACAAATTCCTAAATTCTACCCAAAACCTCAAATTTCTACTTTGCAATTCATCGATTTGATGTTACAATTCATGAAAAAATAATTGAAAATAAGTTAAAGTTGCTTACAATGAATTTAAGAATAAATTCCTCTTCCAAAATCACCTCTATGGTGTCTAGGGTTGAAAAGTAGTGTAAAATAAGCTAAGTCTCGAAATTCCCTACTTTTACACAGCTGCAGGTATCGCAATTGCAAAACCTTTTCGCAATTACGATGTCCGCAAATGCATACCACTGATCACAAATTCAATCAGTCCCTTAGATCTTCTATTATTTCAAATATGACATCATGATTGCAAATACGAATAATCGCAAATGCGGAATTAGCTTGACAAAAGCAAAGTTGTCCCAAGTTCTCCATGGTCACAAATGTGACCATACGTCCGCAATTGCAAAATCCACCCCAATCGCAAAAGCAAATATGGCTCCCAAATGCGAAGCTCCCTAGCCCCATCCAGTATCGCAAATGCAAGCAAAATATAGCAAATGCAAGTCTCGCATATCAGAATCTCGCAAATGCGATATCTGCAGATGAACAACACCAACAACCTGTTAAGTTAAAAATGAGCCTGCAAAGCATCCAAAACTCACCTGGTCCCTCAAGTTTGAAACTCAATTTTCTAATTTTTCACATAATGCGCTAGGGTTACCCGGGTGTAACGACCCGGCCGGTCATTTCAAGAGTTGTAGCCCCATTCCCCCATTTGTTGCTCCATTTGTTCTTTATAGGCGTTATATGATTTATCAGGTTAGTTGGTTCGGGTGTGGAGAGAATTCCGAGTGAATTGAGACACTTAGTCTCTTAAATGGAAAGCTTAAATTGAAAAAGTCGACCGGATGTTGATCCATGTGTAAATGACCCTGGATTCGTATTTTGATGATTCCAGTAGCTTCGTATGGTAAATTCAGACTTAGAAACGTGTCCGAAAAACTATTTGGAGGTTCGTAATGGGGTTAGGCTTGAAATGGTGAAAGTCGAATTTTTGGGAAGTTTGACCAGCAGTTAGCTTTTTGATATTTTGGTCAGATTTTGATTCCGAAAGTTGTAGTAGGTTTGTGCAGTCATTTAAGACTTGTGTGCAAAATTTGAGGTCAATCGAAGGTGATTTGATAGGTTTTGACGTCATTAGTAGAATTTGGAAATTTCAAAGTTTCTTAGGCTTGAATCTATGTGTAATTCGTATATTCAATATTGTTGGAAGTAATTTGAAGATTTGATTAAGTTTGTATGATATTATAAGACTTGTTGGTATGTTTGGTTGAGGTCCTGGGGGCCTCGGGTTGATTTCATATGGTTAAGGGATCAAGATTTCGAAGTTGTAAGGTTGTTGAAGTTTGAACTCATCTGGTGTAATCGTACCTGCGGAAGTCTCATCGCAGGTACGTGTCCGCAGAGGCAAGAAAAGGGGCCACAGAGGAGGCCAGGGATGCTTGGGTCAAGGGCCGTGGATGCGTCCATTCGCGCGCAGAAGCAACTTGCACATAAGCATACACAGGGGCGCAAATGCGGGCAAAGGCGCAGATGCGGGCGTCTTTCCTCACATGCGGTTGGCGTAGAAGCGGGAAAGGGGCGCACCTGCGAGACCGCAGAAGCAGCCACATTGCCGCATGTGCGAAAGGCCTGGGCAGAGTCCTTAAATGCTAAATTTTGCGATTTTAAATTCAATTCAACATTTTTGAGCTTGGGTTTTGGGAGGTTTTGAGAGGATTTCAAGGGCATTCTTGAGGTAAGTTCCTTGTGTTCATTTTTCTTTAATAATTATGTTTCCCCACTGATTTTCCACCTAGATGGTGTATTGTTGAGGTGTAATTTGGGGGGTTTGAGGCTAGGGATTTGGAGACTTTGTTTTAAGGATTTGAATGACCAATTAGTGTCGGATTCTGATGAATTTGATATGCATAGACTCATGAGTGAATGGGCTTAAGGATTTTGTGACTTTTGTCGGATTTCAAGACGTGGGCCTGAGGACCGGATTTGGGCCGATTTCGGATTTTGGCTATATTTCATATTTTTCTTGGAGAATTAATTCATTTAGCCTATATTAATTGTATTATTCTGCTTGTGGCTAGATTTGGGACGTTTGGAGACGGATTTGAGAGACAAGGGCATTTTGGAGTAGAATTTAGCCTGTATTGAGATAAGTAACACTTTCAAACTTGGTTCTAAGGGTTCGAAACCCCGAATTATGTGTTATGTGATTAGTATTGAGGTGATGCACATGCTAAGTGACGGGAGTGCAAGTGTGCACCATGAGAATTGTGACCTGGTTGACTCCATGGAACAGTATAGTGGTTATATCTTGTTGATATCCATGTTTTCATCATGTGATAAAGTAATTGAACTATCATTCATGCTAGATATCATGTTTAGGCTTTATGCCAATACTGTTGGACCTATAGTATGGTCATTTCTTGCTGTTGTCGTACTAATTTCATTGATATTTTGTACTCAGTCATATTCATTCATTTCATATCTCATCTCAAGTTCTGTTGTTATTTATTGATGTATTATATCATTATTTCCGGGCTAGTATCATGACATTATGAGCCCGTGAGAGAGACTGGAGAGATTGATGACTGAATGAGGCCGAGTGCCTGATTATGAGTGACATTTATGGGATTGGGCTACACGCCACAGTGGGTATACTGATTTATAATAGCGCTTGGGCTCAGGCCCCAGTAGTCCCCGTTATGGCAGACGATGAGCAGAGGAGGCTTGAGAGATTTGGGAGGCTTCGACCTCCATCATTTAGTGGTGTTCAATCATAGGATGCTCATGGTTTTCTGGATAGGTATGAGCGGATTCTTCGGACAACGGGTATTCTGGAGACTAGTGGGGTCTCGTTCACTACTTTTCAGTTTTCTAGGGCTGCCTTCAGATGGTGGGAGGCTTATGAGAGGCGCAGGTCGATCGGTGCCGCACCACTTACATGGACGGATTTCTCTGTTCACTTCTTGGAGACGTTCGTGATGCAGTCTCGTACAGAGGAGCTTCGTACATAGTTTGAGAAACTTCGTCAGGATGGCATGTCTACGACGCAATACGAGATGAAGTTTTCTAAGTTGGATTGTTACGCAGTTTGGCTTGTTCCCACTGATAGGGAAAGGATTCAAAGGTTCGTCGATGGACTCACATATCAGTTGCGGTTGCTTATGACTAGGGAGAGGGTATCTGGTGCTACGTTTGATGAGGTTGTCGACATTGCTCGGCAGATAGAGATGGTCCACAGTCAGGAGCGGGGTGAGAGGGAGACCAAGAGACCTCGTGGATTAAGTGATTTCAGCGATGTTCCTTCAGGGGGTAAGTTTTACCGCGGCAGGGGTCGACCTTACAGGCACGCTTAGACGGGTCGTCCAGTTCACCGTGGTGCATCATCCAGTCATGGTACATATAGTTATCATCAGGGCCAGTCATCTCTCAGTGCCCTACCAGCTCAGAGTTCATCCCATGCACCTTCAGTTCAGGGCTCATCAACACCTGGTTCTTCTAGCGGGTATTCTGGTGCTCAGGGCTCTATTTAGTCCCCGCTGCCATTTGCATGGAGGGGTTGTTTCGAGTGTGGAGATATGGGTCACATCAAGAGGTATTATCCCCTCCTTACGGGAGGTCCAGCTCAGTAGAGGAGTCAGCCTATGACTTCGGCTCCCGTTACTTCACCCCCGCTCAGCCAGCTCGGGGTGGAGCTTAGTTAGTTAGGGGTCTCACTAGAAGGGGGAGGCCGATTAGGCGGCGGTCAGGCTCGATTCTATGCTATTCCTGCCAAATCAGATGTTGTTGCTTCAGACACAGTGATCACAGGTATTGTCTCAGTTTGCCATAGAGAGGCCTCTATACTATTTGACCTTGGTTCTAATTATTCATATGTATCATCGTACTTTGCTCATCATTTTGATATGCCTCGTGAGTCCTTAGATTCATCTGTTCATGTCTTTACGCTGGTGGGCGATACTATTATTGTGGACCGTGTATATCGGTCATTTGTAGTGACCATTAGGAGTTTGGATACTAGAGTTGATCTCTTGTTGCTTAGCATGGTTGATTTTGACGTGATCCTGGGTATGGATTGGTTTTCTCCAGGTCATGTTGTTCTAGATTGTCACGCTAAGACAGTGACGTTGGCGATGCCGGGATTGCCGAGGATTGAGTGGAGAGGTTCTCCAGACTATGTTCCAGTAGAGTGATTTCATATTTAAAGGCCCAGTGGATGGTTGGGAGGGTTGTTTATCTTATTTGGCCTTTGTGAGGGATGTTAGAGCCGATACTCCTACTATCAATACTGTTCTGGTGGTGCAGGAATTTCCGGATGTGTTTCCTGCAGACTTGTCGGGCATGCCGCCTGACAGGGATATTGACTTGGTGCCGGGCACTCAGCCCATTTCTATTCCACCATATTTCATGGCACCAACTGAGTTAAAGTAATCGAAGGAGAAGCTTTAGGAACTCCTTGATAAGGGGTTTATTAGGCTTAGTCTGTCACCATGGGGTGCACCGATGTTGTTTGTGAAGAAGAAGGACGACCCCATGAGAATGTGCATTGATTATAAGCAGTTGAACAAAGTTACAATCAAGAACAAGTATCCTTTACCGCGTATTGATGATCTGTTTGACCAGCTTCAGGAAGCGAGGGTGTTCTCCAAGAATGATTTGAGGTCCGGGTATCACCGGTTGAAGATTCGGGATTCGGATATCCTAAAGACAACATTCGGGACTCATTATGTTCATGTATCTGATGAATAGTGTGTTTCAGCCTTATCTCGACTTGTTTGTTATTGTATTCATTGATGATATCCGTGTGTACTCTCGTAGCCAGGAAGAGCATGCCTAACATCTACGGAGTTTGTTGCAGCACCTGAGGGAGGAGAAACTTTATGCCAAGTTCTCCAAGTATGAATTTTGGCTCAGTTCAGTGGCATTCTTGGGACACGTGGTGTCCATTGAGGGTATTCAGGTGGATCCGAAGAAGATAGAGGCGGTTCATAGTTGGGACAGACCGTCCTCAACTACAGAGATTCGGATCTTTCTCAACTTGGCCGGTTATTATCGTTGCTTTGTGGAAGGTTTCTCGTCTATTGCATCGCCCTTGATCAAATTGACCCAAAAGGGTGCTCCTTTCAGGTGGTCAGATGAGTGTGAAGAGAGCTTTCAAAAGCTCAAGACTGCCTTGACTACAACTCCAAATCTAGTTTTGCCATCAACTTCTGGCTCTTATACAGTGTATTGTGTTGCTTCTCGAATTGGCATTGGGTGTGTGTTGATGCAGGATGGTAGAGTGATTGCTTATGCCTCGCGCCAGTTGAAGCCTCATGAGAAAAACTACCATGTTCATGATTTGGAGTTAGCTTCCATCGTTCATGCATTGAAGATTTGGAGGTATTATCTGTACTATGTGTTTTGTGAGGTGTTTACGGATCATCGGAGTCTCCAGCACTTGTTCAAGCAAAAGGATCTAAATTTGAGACATCGGAGATGGTTGGATCTGCTAAAAGACTATGATATCACCATTCTGTATCATCTAGGGAAGGCCAATGTGGTGGCTGCTACCTTGAGTAGAAAGGCAGTGAATATGGGTAGTCTTGCATTCATTCCCATTGGGGAGAGACCTCTTGCGGTGGATGTTTAGGCTTTGGCCAACCAGTTGGATATTTCGGAGCCCAGTCGGGTTCTGGCTTGTGTGGTTTCTTGGTCTTCCTTATATGATCGCATCAGAGAGCGCCCATATGATGATCCCCATTTGCTTGTCCTTAAGTACACGGTTCAGCACGGTGATACCAATGATGTAACTAATGGGGATGATGGAGTATTGAGGATGCAGGGTCGGTTTTTTGTGCCCAATATGGATGGGCTACATGAGTTGATTCCATCCATGAGTTGATTCTTGAGAAGGACCACAGTTCGCGGTATTCCATTCATCTGAGTGCCGCAAAGATGTATCAGGACTTGAGGCAGCATTATTGGTGGAGGAAAATAAAGAAAGATGTAGTGGGGTTTGTAGCTCAGTGCCTTAACTGTCTGCAGGTGAAGTATGAACATCAGAGACCGGGTGGATTGCTTCAGATTTTAGAGATTCCATAGTGGAAGTGGGAGCGAATCACCATGGATTTTTTAGTTGGACTCCCACGGACTTCGAGGAAGTTCGATGCTATTTGGGTGATTGTGGATCGACTGAACAAGTCTGCGCACTTCATTCCAGTTGGTACTACCTATTCTTCGGAGCGGTTGGCTGAGATTTACATCCGAGAGAGTTTCCATCATTTCAGATAGAGGCACACCATTTTGGAGAGCCGTGCAGTGAGAGTTGGGCACCCAGGTTGAGTTGAGCACAACATTTCACTCTCAGATGGACGGACAATCCGAGTGCACTATTAAGATATTAGAGGAAATGCTACGCGCTTGTGTCATTGATTTTGGGGGTTCTTGGGATTAGTTTCTGCCACTCGCGGAGTTTGCTTACAACAACAGTTATCAGTCCAGCATCCAGATGGCCCCATATAAGGCTTTGTATGGGAGGCGATGTAGTTCTCCAGTGGGCTAGTTTGAGCCCGGTGAGGCTAGGATTTTGGGTACGGACTTGGTTCAGGATGCATTGGACAAGGTTAAATTAATTCAAGAGCGGCTTCGCACGATGCAGTCCAGACACAAGATCTATGCCGGCAAGAAGGTCCATGATGTGTCATACATGGTTGGGGAGAAGGTTCTGCTGAAGGTTTCACCCATGAAGGGTGTTATGAGGTTCTGGAAGAAGGTAAAGTTGAGCCCTCTGTTCATTGGGCCTTTTGAGGTACTTCAGAGGATTGGGGAGGTGTCTTACAAGCCTGACTTGCCACCTAGCTTGTCGAGTGTGCATCCAGTATTTCATGTTTCTATGCTCCGGAAGTATATCGGCGATCCGTCTCATGTTTTGGATTTCAGTACGGTTCAGTTGGATGGTGATTTGGCTTATGATGTGGAGTCTGTGGCCATTTTGGATCGGCAGGTTCGGAAGTTGAGGTCAAAGGATATAGCTTCAGTGAAGGTGCAGTGGAGAGGTCATCCCGTGGAGGAGGCTAGTTGGGAGACCGAGTGGGAGATGCAGAGCAGTTATCCACACCTATTTGAGACTCCAAGTATGTTTCTAGACTTGTTCTAGGATGAACGCTTGTCTAAGAAGGGGAGGATGTAATGACCTGGCCATTCTTTTTGAGAGTTGTAGCCTTGTTCCCCCATTTATTTCTCCATTTGTGCTTTATAGTTGTTATATAACTTATCGGGTTAGTTGGTTTGGGTATGAAGAGAATTTAGAGTGAATTGAGACACTTAGTCTGTTAAATGGAAATCTTAAGTTGGAAAAGTCGACCGGATGTTGATCTATGTGTAAACGACCCTGGATTCGAATTCTGATGATTCCAGTAGCTCCATATGGTGATTTTTGACTTAGGAACGTGTCCGGAAAATTATTTAGAGGTTCGTAGTGGGATTAGGCTTGAAATGGCGAAAGTCGTATTTTTTGAAAGTTTGACCGAGGAGTTGACGTTTTGATATCAGGGTCGGATTTTGATTCCGGAAGTTGAAGTAGGTTCGTGGGGTGATTTATGACTTGTGTGAAAATTTTGAGGTCAATCGGACATAAGTTGATAGGTTTCGGCGTCGTTTGTAGAATTTGGAAATTTCGAAGTTTCTTAGGCTTGAATCTGTGTGTAATTTGTGTTTATGATGTTGTTGGAGGTTATTTGAAAATTCGATTAAGTACGTATGATGTTATAAGACTTGTTGGTATGTTTGGTTGAGGTGATTTCAGGTGGTTAACGGATGAAGATTTCGAAGTTGTATGGCTGTTGAAGTTCGTACTCGGCTGGTATAATCGCACCTGCGGAAGTCTCATCGCAGGTGCATGTCCGCAAAGGCGAGAAAAGGGGCCACAGAAGCGGCCAGGGATGCTTGGGTCAGGAGCAGCAGATGCGGTTATTCGCGCACAGAAGCGACTTACGCAAAAGCGCACACAGGCGCGCAGATCCGGGCAAAGGTGCAGATGCAGGGGGTTTTCCGCACATGCGGTTGGCGCAGAAGCAGGCAAGGGGCGCACCTGCGAGACCGCAGAAGCGGCCAAGTTGCCGCAAGTGTGGAAGGCCTGGGCAGAGTCCGTAAATGCAAGATTTCGCGATTTTTTATTCATTTCAACATTATTTAGCTCCGATTTGGGAGGTTTTGAGAGGATTTTCAAGGGGATTCTTGAGGTAAGTTCGTTGTGTTCATTTGTCTTCAATAATTATGTTTCCCCACTGATGTTCCACCTAGATGGTGTGTTTTTGAGGTGTAATTCGGGGGTTTGAGGCTAGGGATTTAAAGAGTTAGTTTTGAGTGGCCAATTGGTGTCGGATTTTGATGAATTTGGTATGGTTAGACTCGTGAGTAAGTGGGCTTACAGATTTTGTGTCTTTTGTCAGATTTCGAGAATTGGGCCCGGGGGCCGAGTTTGGGCCGATTTCGAATTTTGGCTATAATTTCGTATTTTTCTTGTGGAATTAATTCCTTTGGCCTGTATTAATTGTATTGTATTGCTTGGGGCTAGATGTGGGATGTTTTGAGATGGAATTGAGAGGCAGGGGCATTTTGGAGTAGAATTTAGCTCGGATTGAGGTAAGTAACACTTTCAAACTTGGTTCTTAGAGTTCGAAACCCTGAATTATATGTTATGTTATTGGTATTGAGGTGACGCACATGCCAAGTGACGGGCCTGGTGGCGTGCACCGTGAGAATTGTGGCCTGGTTGACTCCATGGCACCGAATAGTGGTTCTATCTTGTTGATATCCATGTTTTCATCATGTGATAAAGTAATTAAACTATCACCCATGCTAGATATCATGTTTAGGCTTTATGCCAGTACTGTTGGGACCCATAATGGTCGCTTATTGTTGTTGTCTTACTGATTTCATTGATATTTCATACTCGGTCATATTCATTCATTTCATATCTCATCTCAGGCTCTGTTGTTATTTATTGATGCATCATATCATTATTTTCGGGCTAGTATCATGACATTGTGAGCCCGTGAGAGAGAGACTGGAGAGATTGATGACTGAGTGAGGCCGAGTGCCTAATTATGAGTGATATTTATGGGATCGGGCTGCACGTCGCAGTGGTTATACTGATTTATGATAGTGCTTGGGCTGAAGGAGCCCCTCTGGAGTCTACACACACACCCAGTGACCGTAGTTGATATTATTGAGGGATGGATCTTCACTGGACATGGATCTTGTCCGAAGCATTTTTATACCTGGAGATGGATCTTCTCCACGGGATGGATTTGCCCTACTCGATACTCGATGACTGATGGTCAGTGATGTATATATTCTAGGATGGATCTTCCCTAGGCCGTTTGGGCCATATACAGTACCGAGTGATTGAGCATTTGAAAGGGTGAGCACATGAGGCTGTCAGCATGGTGCATCACATACAGCATGTGCATTAGCATGGTAGAAGTAGAGAAGTTATATTCTTAATATCAGTCAGATTTGATCCATTTTACTGTTTTAAGATATCTATCGAACTGCATGTCTACATTTCTGCACTGTTAGTTTCTGTATTGAATTGTGCCGGTTGAGTTCGTCACTACTTTCAGCCCATAGTTTGGGTTTGTTACTTACAGAGTTGGTTGTACTCACGCCACACCCTACACTTCTTGTGCAGATCTAGGTACTTCTGGTTACGGCAGCTGCTGATCGAGGAGACAGGATCTCGAAGACTATCGAGGTAGCTGTATGGCATTCGCAGGCCTTGATTCTCCTTCACTATCTTTATTTTTACTTTAGTTTTTACTCCTTAGACATTGTAATAGACTGTATTCTGATATAGATGCTCCTGTACTCGGTGACACCCCGGTTTTGGGATAGATTGTATTGTGTTGCGAGTTTATTTCGGTTCCAAAAATGGGGTTTTCTTAAATATTAATTGCTTCCGCCTATACTTTTAAAGCTTTTACTGTGTTAAGATAGTTGAGTAGTGGCTTGCCTAGTTCTACGATAGGCGCCATCACGATGGTTGGTTTTTGGGTCGTGACACCGGAACCCCAACTAAATATACGTACAAGTCCATAATACTCATACAAACCTACCGGAATTGTCAAAAATACCGATCAGAGGTCGTTTACCAAAAATGTTGGCAGTGGTCAACTCTAGTCATTATTAAAGTCAAAATTCACATTTTCTTTAAAAATTTACACTTAAAGTTTTTCGTAAATCGACACAGACCACACACATAAGTCATAAATTATCAAATAGAGCTATAAAAAGTCTTAGAACATAGAAATGAAATCTAGTACTCAAAACGACCGGTCAGGGTATTACAGTTAATCTAGTAGATCCTTGGCAGTACATACTACAACTGATCCAGAGATTTGGTATAAGAGATTAGGGCATGCACCTATGGTTGTTTAGATAAAACTTTCCATTTTCAGAATTATTGTAATTTTCTATTGAATCACGGTGGAATATGTCCATTAGCTAGACTTGTTTTTCAGCAAAGTGAGAGTAGAGACGCAACACCTTTTTGTTTATTTCATGTTGATGTATGGGATTCTTATATATTTGATACTTACAATAGCATGAAATATTTTCTTACTATTGCGGATGATTACTTTACATGGGCTTATATTTTCTTAATGAGAGTTAAGTTTGATGTGTCTGATTTGCTTAAGTCTTTTATAGCTATTATTCTTAATCAATTTGAAGGAAAGACTAAGGTAATTAGATCTGATAATGGCTTAGAATTTATTCAGATTGCTGTCACGCTCCAAACTCAAGGAGCGCGACCGACGCTCAACGATGGGAACCCGGCTGAGCAAGCCTGGTAGATTTTCTTCTACCCAAACTCATCCATGAATAAAGAGGAGATGTACTCCATTAATCAACTTTCAAAAGATTTCATTAACAGCTCTCATTTCATATTCATTAGCAACTTCATTCATAATTTCTAAAATATTACAAGTTTATAGAATTAGTCTAAAAACATGTTTGCCAACTAGCAACATTTCTAATTTAATTCTCAACATCATATACCACTCACAACCTGTCTACGGAGCCTCTAAGTATGATAGAAGAATCGTATGGAAGTGCTGGAAAACAAGGTCCCGGCTATACCTCAAGCCACAAAGTGTAACATCAAGTGACATCTAGCCCGAAATAGAGTGGGGCTCACCAAAACCTGTTGAATAGGAAGTAACGTCTAACGAGGACCAAAGCTGACCGCAACTGAATCACCTGCATCCATTGAAGATGTAGCGCCCCCAACAAATGGGACGTTAGTACATATGGAATAGTACTAGTTTGTAAATCTAACTGTCTACTTTTAAAATAGAATACCAATATTAGAAAGGTAAAATCATAGAAACAGCAAGTCACAATCAATGATATCCAAATGCCAAGTTAGAACATAATAATTTCCAAAATACGTACTTCAAATACAATTTTGGTTGGGAGATCATTAGCACTGATATATCACTGTTCACAATATCACCTTTTACAATACCAATATTTACGATACCAATACTACCGTACTTTTAGCACAGAATCCGATCACGACTCGATCAAATAGGCCATCTCATTAGAGACATCAACCACAATCACTATCAATACCAATACCACCGTAATTTTAGCACAGAGTCCAATTATGACCCGATCGGCTAGGCCATCTTATTTGAAGACATCAACCACAATCACAATCTCAATCACAATTTCTTTGCAATTATACCACCGTGAATCTAGCACGGAGTCCGATCACGACCCGATCGATTAGGCTGTATTATTTGATGACATCAATTAAAATCACAATTTCAATTATAATTTCCAGCACAATCACTGCCATATGTGTGGCATGGTGTCCGATCACGACCCGATCGGCTAGGCTGTCTTTTTTGAGATATCAACCATTTTATATCAATCGATCTCATCCTAATTAAGAGGAATAATTTTATCACATCAATCTAATCCCAAATAAAGAGGAATAATTCACAAAAATAACATAGGTATAAACCTATTTACCTCATCATCTTTCACATTGTATGAATCTCTACTAGTATTTTCAACCAATAACAACAACAATACTTCCTTGGATCTTTTGGCCATTCACAAGATTCTTAATTCAAGGCACGGTGGCCGTATTTGATATTCCATGTAATGACCCAATCGGACATTTTAACTTTTAGAACCTCGTTTCATAAAATAAAACTTTTTGTATGTGCTTTTAATGATTTATGACTTGCGAGGATGGTTGGTTCGGGATTTGGAAGTGTTTGGATTGAAATCGGAATACTTGGTTCCTTAAGTTGGATTTAAAAGGACAAGTTTGACTTCGGTCAATATTTTGAGAAAATGACCTCGGAATAGAATATTGATAATTCCAATAGCTCTGTATAGTGATTTTGGTGTTAGGAGCGTGTTCGGAATTGTATTTGGAAGTCTGTAGTTAAATTAGGCTTGAAATGGCTAAAATAGAAATTTAAGTTTAGAAGTTTGACCGGGGAGTTGACTTTTTGATATCGGGATCGGAATCTATTTACAAAAAGTTTTATAGCTCTGTTATGTCATTTATGACTTGTGTGTAACATTTGAGGTCAATCAAACTCGATTTGATAGGTTTCGGTACCTAATGTAGAAATTGAAAATCTTAAGTTTCATTAAGCTTGAATTGGAGTATGATTCATAGTTTTAGCATTGTTTGGTGTGATTAGAAGGTTTGACTAAGTTTGTATGATGTATAATGACTTGTTTGTATATTTGGTTGAGGAACTGAGGGGCTAGGGTGAGTTTTGGACGATTAACGGATCACCTTTGGCCTTTGGAAGACTGCTGAGAGCTGCTGGAAATTTTCTTCTGATTTTCTTATACGCGATCGCGTAAGTTGGTCTGCGATCGCGTAGAGTCATTTGGGCAGAGGTGGATTTATTCTACGCGATCGCATGAATGGGATTGCGATCGCGTAGGCTTAATTTGAGAAGTTGGAAATTTGTTCTATGCGATCACATGGGCACGTCCGCGATCGCGTAGGTTAGGCCAGCATGTGCATCGCGATGGCGCGTCGTTGTTTGCGATCGCATAGGGGAAACTGAGGAGGATCTGGGCCACGAGCTTAATGCTTCACGATCGCGTGAGGAGGCTCGTGATCATGTAGGTTTGCAGAGACTGTGCTTCTCGATCGCGTGGGATTTTTCGCGATCACGTAGGGTTATCTTCTGGGCAGTAAATATTTGCGCTACGCGATCGCGTGAAAATGTTCGCGATCGCGTAGAAGAAATCACTAGACAGAGAGTTTATTTTTTTCCATTTTTAACGATTTGGAGCTCGGATTTAGAAGCGTTTTGGGAGATGTTCAGAGAAAACAACGGGGTAAGTGTTCTTAACTCAATATTGGTTAAATTACCCGAATCTATCACTGTTTTTATCATTTAATTGGTGAATTAAGTTGAAACAAGTTTGAAAACACTCTTGGATAGATTTGAGGGCCGAATTGTTATCGAAATTTAGTGATTTTGGTATGGATAGACTCGTGATTGAGTGGGTGTTCATATTTCGTAACTTTTACCAGATTCCGAGACGTGGGCCCCACGAACAATTTTTAAATTAATTTCGGACTTTTATTGAAAATGTAGTATTTTTTATAGAATTTATTCCTATAATATTTAGTGATTGTATCGAATTACTTTGGCTAGATTCGAGCCAGACAGAGTTAGATAATCGTGGAAAAGGACTTCTAGTGGATTAAATTGGAGCAAATGGAGGTAAGTCTTTTGTCTAATCTTGTGAGGGGGAAATTTCCTCATAGGTGATTAAATTAATAATTGTTGACTAATTGTGGGGGCTACGTACGCACGTGGTGACGAGAGTCCGTACGTAGCTAGCATTAATGCTAAAGTCCGGGTAGTTTAGGACTCAAAGCATGAATTACTTGTGTAAATTGTATTCTTTGTTTAATTAATATTATTTGATATATATATTTATATATTGTGAATTGTTAGATAAAAAATATTAAAGGATGGAAATCTCATATGCTTAAATTTTCTGTTTAAATAAATCAATTGTTAAGAGAAATTATTCTTCCTCCCAAAATTTATCTTAATAAATATACTCTCTTTCCAGAGGTACATTAGAAAATGTCCTCCTCTCTTGTGGAGCGGGCCGAACGTCTCGGCAGGATAGATGCATCTGTGGATCATGCAGCGTACACGACACTCTGGATCGGGCCGTACGACCTCGGCAGAAATCATGCTTAATAATAATAACTACACGATACTTTGATAGTTTATGGCAGCTTGTGAAGCTAATTGATAAATTAAAAATCTTTGAAATTTAAAGAATTATTATCCCTGCTTATTAAGGAATTATCGTTATTCATGTAAATGAGGCAAATTGATAAGTTGAAAATTTATTGGAATTGAAGGAGTCTAATATATATTGAGAATTATTGCAAATTGAAGGAATTTAATTATTTCTATTGGTTAAATAAATTATTGTTATATTATGTGAATCATGCTGATTTAGACATTCTAGTTCTATTTCAATTATTATTATTCACCCATAGTGAATGTCAAAGTCGGCCATCTCGTCTCTACTACTTCAAGATCAGGCTTGATACTTACATGTTGTTTACGTACTCACACTACACTTGCTGCACGTTTTGTGTAGGACCTGAGACAAGTACTAGTGGGGGACCTATCGTCTTACACCCACATTATCCAGAGGCATAGTGGTGAGCTGCCTTTCTGAGCCGTTCTGCAGTTACCGGTGTCTCTTCTTATATTTACATTCTATCTATTTTATTTCAGACAATATTTGGAGTTTTGTAAAATCTAATAGATACTCATACACTTGTGACATCAGGTCTTGGCACACACATTGGTAGAATGGTTGGATTTAAATTATGTTCTTGATTATTTTAATATATTAAATTCTTGCAAGTAAGAAGAGTTTAATTACTCGGTTAATTTTCAAAGAATTTAATATGGGTTTAAATTACTAGTTGGCTTGCCTAGCTGTAGTGTTGGGCGCCATCACGACCTATAGGTTACATTGGGTCGTGACATTCCACACTTTCATTTCTTCCCTCTCATGTATCATCATCATAAATGTCAATAAATAGAATATTCCATAAATCATAACTTTAAGTTCATTAGCAATGAAGGCTTTAAACCCAATAGATTTCTTTCTAAGAAATGAAGTAAAATGATTTGAAATCGAAGTACAAGTTAAAATCATACACAAGTAACACATCATTTATTGTTGAAATATGTTTCCCTAAAAAGGACAATACACAATTTCCACTCATGAATATGTAAGAATGAAAAACACATTGAAATTACTCACAAAGCATAGCATTAGCTAAAACAGCCACATATGGGCATCACTTGAGTTCATAAGCTTTTAGGCAATTCTATTATCGAAGTAAATTTTGGAATAGTTGAATCAAAGCTCATTTCATAATCTTTCTCACATCATTTCATTTCATAGGCACCATTGGCCGTAAGTATAACTTTCACTCTTGGCTTGTTGGCCACACTTTATAACCCCGATTCACTTATTTCACTTCCAACCATCTTTATAGATTATCAACAATAAGACATTTTCAATCAAGACTTTAGGTACACATATGAGCAATTAAGAGTCTTAAGCATATTGAGTTTTCTCACACAATTTGGCATCATAACCTTCATTTGAAACACAACTCAAAGACATAGCATTTTAACACATATCATCCTTGAACACATTCCCAAAAGATAACATAATGTGATAGGAACATTCGGAATATGTTTTGAATACTTAATTCTCGAAACTTAACTTATTCGGGACAATAGAATTTATTGGGAACAACTTAGAACATAGAATAAAGAATTTGAGACAACCGTGCTTGAAACTTATGAAAACATCATTGAATTCAATTCTAAGAGAGTAGTTTACCCAACATATATCAATTGAGCTTCCTTAAACTCTAAAATGTTATGTAATTCTTAGCAACTTCAATCTATTTTAGAAATATAACAAATTGAACCAAAATTAGGAAGATGATCATGGTTCTAGCTCATTTGAGCATTTTATCAAACACTAGGTGTGCATTAAGGTTTCAAGGTCCTTTTAACGGAGGATTCCATCATCCCACAACCCATTCTTTACCATGCTTAGTTCAACAATCTTCCTACACATCTTAATATCACATGCACGTAAAATAAACAACTCTCATACCCAAACATTATCTTACTAATCACCCATTCCTAGACAAAATTCGAAATTGAGGGTTAGGGTATAAAATCTTACCTCTAGGATGAAGACCTATTGAGTTTCCTTTCTTAATCTTCCAAAAATTGAGCAAGAATTGAAGAACAATTATTGAGGAACACCTTCTCACTCTAAGGCACTTTCTCTCACTCTAAAATGTTAGATTTTAGCTCAAAAATGGCCCAAAGCATGTATTTAACGAAGTAGGGTCGGGTTTTAAAAACCCAAAATGAAGCTCCGGAACAAGGTCTGCGATCGCATATGCGATCACATAATCAATATGCAGACCGCATATCGACCGCATAATTGGTGTTCAAAACTTGGCAAATATCTGCCCGGGTCTGCAGTCACTATGCGGCCCGCAGACCTGTTTAGCAGTCATATAATGAACCGTAGAACAATTCTGCGGTCGCATAGTTCACCGCAGAATGGCATCCAAGACTGACCCTCTCCTACCTCACTCTACGGCCATTATGCGGTACGCAGAGTGATTCTGCGGTCGCATAATGGACCGCAGAAATGCATTTCTCTGCCAAAATTCTTTCTTTATCCCTCAATGCATTGTTCAACCCAAAACATTCGATCCACAGCGAGCAAGCTCGCCGCTAAGATTTTATATAATCCTCAAACACATATCCTACTCTGGCACCACGAAACCTTGAATTTATTTGCAAAATTTTACGGGGCTTTACACTTCAATACTTCGAAATTTTCTGGGGTGTTACAATTACATGGCATAATTCATTAGAGATGTTGTCTTTATATCCCACAACAAAATGGGATAGTAGAGATGAAACATATGCATATGTTAGAGACTGCTATGGAATTAAATTTCAGGGGCATCTATCTTCTCGATTTTGGGTCGTTGTGTTCAAGCTGCTTTATATATCATAAATAAAGTTCCTTCATCTGTTCTTGACAATAAGTCTCCTTTTGTGTTGTTATGTCAGAAGGCACACTCTTTTGTCATGACCCAACTCCCATCGGAATCGCGGCGGTGCCTAACACTACTTGTTAGCCAAGCATAGTTACACAATTACAACGAATTTAAATAAACACAATTTAATAAACTCAATAGCGGAGATATAGTGAAATAACTTGAGAAAATGACAACAATACTGTTATAACCATCCCAAAGATTTGATGTCAACGAGCACATGAGTACTACTGAGTATCAAAATACAAGACCAAATCCCCAATACAACTGTCTAAATAGTAGAACAATAATAATAGAAATAATGAAAGAGAACTTTAAGGTCTACGGGTATAGTAGCTACCTTGTACTCTCCCGAAAGCTGGCAGCAATAGAACTCTAGAGATCACCTCGTCCAGAAGTACTTGGATCTGCACATGAAGTGCAGAGTATAGTATGTGTACCTTCGACTCCATGTACTTAATAAGTAACAAACCTAACCTTAGGCTGAAAGCAGTGACGAGCTCAGATGAAAGAGTCCAATAATAATAACCTGTAACAACTCTAATTAAGAGAAAACAGTATAAGTAAGTAACTCAATGACATCATGTTCAGCTTGTTCACATTTCTAGAATTTAGACATGCTTTCCAAGTTTAATAGTTTAAGCCCAACGCGGAATAAATATTTTATTTACCAACTAGCATAAGAAAAGTATATCCATATGTCTATATGTCATATATACATGTGAAATCAACAATATCACAGTGAAGCCATTAAGAATAACCACACAACAAAACTTAGCATTGTACGATGCCTGGCATAAATGCCGATAATCAAGCACATATTTAAAACATTATGCATGCGCCCACTTCTGGTATGTCAGACTCCAGAGGGACGGATCGTGCCTGAGCGCTAATCATAATCACATAGTTCAATAGTGAGGTCTGGTGCACGCGTCGCCTCAAATCAATAACACATAGCCAATATTAGCCTAGCATATGCATCACCTCAAAATCAATAATAAATCGGCTCTATGTCCCAAGCTCAGTCATCAACTGGTCAAGTCCCAATTAACCACATCTCATAGTATTCAATTCAACTATGTTACACATATGAGGCATCAACAATATGTGAGGAATCAAATAAAAAAGTACTGAGACAGAGATATCATACACGAATATAGCTTCATGACTGAGAGTATGTGTACAATTAAAGCAAATAGCTCAGAAACAACAAGTATAGCCCTATCAAGTCACAAACAGGTACCACATAGCCTAAATATGATTTCAAACATGAATAATAACTCAAATGATCAAACTAGTTTATAAAATACGGATATAACAAGGCATGGTAGCAAAATAATCCCATAATAGCCTAAAAGCCACCTCTAATTTTAAATACTCTGGTGCAAGCACATACACCTATCACCTAGTGTGTACATTACCCCAATACCTCTCATATAACAAAGTTCCCAGTGTTAAGTACCCTCAAGTCCAAGTTTAGATATATTACTTAACTCAAAATGCACCAATCTATACTCAACAAAGTCCTTACCACACGAATCGGCCTCCGAGTGACTCGAATCTGGCCAAAGCAACTTAATATCAACAATAATAGCCTTAAGAAATAATTACACATAATAAAGCTAAAATCTTTAATCAAAATCGAAAAGTCAACCTAAAAATTCAACCCCAAGCTTACACATCAGAATCCGACAAAACTCATAAATTCTAAATCCCCGTTCAATTACTAGTCCAATCATACTAATTTCATCCAATTTCAATAACAAATCGACCCTCAAATCATCAAATCTCACTCTTCAATAACATAGTCTAAAATCCCAAAAATTTACCTTCACATAAACTAGGTGTAATAATCAATGAGTAATCAACATCTATCAACAACAGTTATTAAACTTCACTTACCTCTCTAAATGTAGAAAAATTCCTCCCAAACATTGCTTCCAACCGAGAACCAAAATTCCAACTATGAGAAAAATGACCAAACCTTCATTTGAACCTTCTGCCCAGCGATTCTCGCATATGAGGCTCGCTCACTTGCATCTGCGACGCCGCTTTTGCGGTCAAATTCTCACATCTGTGAGAACCACTTAAGTCCCGACCATGCGCACTTGTGGCCCCCTTCCCGCACCTGCCGGAATGCTTCTGCGATACAATGTCCATATTTGTGGTTCCTGATCCTCCAGCCGCTTTCCACTTCTACGGTTCCATTCTCGCAGAAGCGCCTATGCTTTTGCGGAAACATGCATGCATCTGTGATCTCTCTTGCTTCCATCCAAGTCCGCATTTGTGGACATTCACACGCATTTTGTGCATCTGCATCTACATCAGTGAAACCAGCATAGCCCAGCCTTCATATGCACATGCGATCAAGCTGCCACTTTTGCAGCCTCACACCTGCGGCTATTCCATCGCAGGTGCGAATGCATCAGGAACCAAAAACTTCAATAATCCCTCTAAGTCCAAACATGATCCGCCAACCATCTGAATCACACCCGGGGACTCCGGAACTCCATTCAAATATACCAACAAGTCCTAAAACACAATACAAACTTACTCGAAACCTCAAATCCCATCAAACAACACAAAAACCATAGATCACACCCAACTCAAGCCTAATGAAACCAATGAGCTTCCAACTTCCCAAACTCATGTCGAACCATATCAAATCAAGTTTGAATGACCTCAAATTTTACATTCAAGTCCCAAGTGACACAAAGGACCTACTCCAACTCACGGAGCCAAAATGCGAGCCCTATATAAACAAATTCAACTCCCTATCAAACCTCTCAACCTTCCAAACCTTCAACTTTTTAACTTTCACCAAAATGCACCAAATCAATCTACGGACCTGCAAATCAACATACATACATACACCTAAGTCCAAAATCACTAAACGGAGCTATTGGAATCATCAAAACATCATTCGTCTATACCAAAGTCAAACTCCGGTCAACTCTTTCAACTTAAGCTTTAAACCTTGGAACTAAGTATCCCAATTCACTCTGAAACCTCCCCGAAACCAATCCAACCATCCCAACAAGTCATATAACCACATATGAACATATAAGAGGAAATAAATAGGGTAACAGGGTTACAATACACAAAATAACAGGTCGGGTCGTTACATTATTAGAACACATGATGGTGGTAGCTTGCTTGTGTTATGCTTCTCTATTATCTAGGCAAGACAAGTTTGTCCTAGAGCCATTAATTCAGTTCTCCTTAGTTATGGGATAAAATAATAATGAATGAACAAAAGCTCATAACAGATACAAACGAATGTAACTAAGTAAATACATCAAAGAGCTCTGAAACATCCTTAAGGAAATACATTTCATATCTTACCATTCTTTTGTTAAAATATTGTTTGGGTTCTTGCAAAATTATGATATATCATATAGTTCGTTAACATGAACCATTACCTAACTTGTAGATTCTTTCAGTTCTGGGATATGAAGCCACGTAGAGCACATGGCATGTGAAAGCATTCTTCTATATGTATATACATAGACCCGAGCAGGCCCGGTGTGAGGCACGACCTTCCATATACCATACATATGTAGACCCTATTGGGCCCCGTGTGAGGCATGACCTTCATATATCATATAGATAAATAGACCTTATTGGGCACTGTGTGAGGCACGACTTTTATATATCATATAGATAAATGTCCATAATGGTAACTTAACAAGGTTGTTGTTTCTCAGCTTCTCGAACATGTTCATAACTTAGTAAAGTAATTATCCATGTGAGTGATTCCTAAATACAAGTATGTTACATTTCCTTCATACAAAGAAATCTAAACACTTTGAGGACACTAGAAATTCAACAAAAGCGTCCGAAGGTTCGACACTATAGAATCAATTTCACATTAACAGAAATAAGGAATATCGAGTATATGAATGGAAGTTTCACAATGTTTCATTCTTTAGCATTTCATTTAAGATGAAACATGTGATATGGAGTCATGCCAAGAAAACAGAAATCAAATAGCCATTACATTCTTACTGCCCTTATGACCCTTAATTCAAGACCTTCTGAATCTAAACAGCCATATGATATTTTAAAATCGTAAACTTGTATATTGGTCTACGAAAACTTGATACATATAAAGAGACTAGATTGTCTGAACATAATGCATAAGTAACCTTAATAACGATAAGAGTAGAGAAACCCTTTTTTCGGACAGACAATCTATGACACTTCATAATATTGCTCAAATGATCTTATTCTCTAGGAAATCTTGGAACATCTATTTCGATATTGTTTATCTTTAGTAAAGTACTACATCCTAATAATTATAATTTTGAGTCCAACGATATGATTCATCTTAGATAGGAACTATAATCTATTAACGATCACATAAGGCTAGTAACATCATTCATCTTAAGTACCACACTATAGCCCGATAAAGATCTTTCTAGAACTGCCAATATAATTTAACTTATGTAGAGATCTATTACTCATCAACGATAACCTAAAAACTATCAATATGATTCATCTTAGGCAAGGTACGATAACCCAATAACGGTAATCCATAATCTATCAACATGATTCCTCTATAACTTAATTAGTGATCAGTTGAAGGCTATCAACGTGATTCAAATTAGTTAGAACTTACTACTCATCTACGATTGTCTAAAAACTATTAATACAATTTATCTTACGTAACGATCTACACCCCGATAACGATAATCCAGAACTATCCATATGATTTAACTTATATAACACTCTATCCTCCATTAGCGGTACTTGGAAGTCATCATTATAATTCATCATAAATAGGCTATCCTAATCACATAACGGCAAGCCATAAGATATCTATATAATTCATCTTAACTAGGAACTATAATCCATCATCAAACAACTAAAGCTACTGATATAATTCATCCTGCATAATGTCCTATAATCACATATAGGTAATCTAGAAACTATCGACATAATTTACCTTATGTAGGAACTATAATCCATCAATGATACTTTAGGATCTATTCATATAATTCATACTCAATAGGACCTATGACCAATCGACAAACATTTTAAACTATTCACATGATTCATCTTATATAACGCTCTAAAGCCCCTCTACAATACCTTAGAAACCATCGACCTCATTCATCTTAAGTATGATCTATAGCCTTGATGGTAGGCTATAATCTCGTATTTTAGTCACTTATTGCACTCTAATTTACTGCACTTTACTTGTTTCGAGCCTTAATAGGTAGTGTTTTGCATTTATTGTGTATTTTATACCGTGTAGGAGTGATTTCGGGTTATGTAGATGTTGTGGAACTAATTCGAGCTATTTGGAGTTTTGAAGTCTGAGTAGAAGCCCAAAGGATTAAGCCGGGATTATGTTTGGGGGTCGAGGATCACTTTTGGATGTCAAAAATCAAGGAAGAAGCAACAACTGAAGAAATGCACTAGTGCGACGACTAGGTGACGCACTGTGTGACGCAACAGTGTAATTTTGTATTGGAAATTGAAAATGTTCAGAGGCTGGGTTTCTGTGGTCTGACAAGAAAAAGAACTAATGCTACGCACAGTGCGACGCATGAAAAGCAATAAGTTTGCAAGTTTTCCTATTTCGGCTAGGAAAGGGTGATTTCGTTTGGGCCCGACCGTACTTGGTATAATACATGGAAAAATATTATTTTTTGGACTTTTGACATACGTTAGACCTAAGGAAGCCAAGGAGGAGTTGGAGGAGCAAAAGCACAAGGATTATATCACTTCTTTCTCACTCAAGACCTGAGTTTGGATCGAATCTATGCTTTCCTATACTTTAATTATATTTGTGATGAATTGCTCCATATCTATGGAGTAGTTCTTTTTAGGGTTTGGTGGATTTTTTGTATTGATATTTGTTTGTAGATTATAACTCTAGTTTTATGTATTGAAGCAATCTTGGATGATTTAACTGTTGCATCTATATTCACTTGTTCATCTAATCGAGAGAGGCATAACTTGTGATATCTTTGCATTATATTGTTGGTTGAGTTCATTAATTCTTCTTAGTAATCGAAAGAGGCTAGTTGAATCATTGGTTAAACCTAGTTAGGAGAATAATCGAGAGAGGTTCTCTTGCATATCTTCACGTGCTTAAATTGGTTCATCTTGTGAGGTTAAGACTTAATCGAGAGAGGAGTTTCGCTGAACGTTTGAACTAATAATTGAGTGAATTCGAGAAAATCACTTGAATATTAGAAGTGAATTATCTAGAGTTAGATTCCAAACAATTATTTTGCACCTATCCTATCAACCCCTATTTTCTCCCACTGATAACTTCCTTGCTTACCTTTGTTGCGATTGTTATTAGTCAATATTATTAGATTCTTAGTTAATTTTAGTTAGAAATCATTTAAACCTCAATTGTTGATTCTCCTAGATAGCAACCAATCTAGAAACTACGAGAATAATGTTTAAATCCAATCCCTGTGGGTATGATATTATATTATACTATATTTGATTAGCGAGCATAATTTAAGTGTATGTTTAGAGCTCGTTAAATTTTTGGCGTTTGTCGGGGATTGGCAATCAATAGTGTTAGAAATAGTTGGTAGTGCTAATTTAGGAATTTTTATTTTTTTTCTTTTTACGTTTGGTAGTCTTTGATTGTGCGTAGGTTATAGGTTCAAAGTGGTGCATGATTAGAATTTATGCGAAGTATGCGCTACCATATAAGCCAGAAATTGAAAAACAACTACGACAAGTGAGGAACAAAATAAATCTCACTGAGACATTAGAAAAGGTTGGGCAATCCTTAACCAAAAAAGATATGGTTGAAAACGGTGATGATAATGTAAATTTGGCTATGAGAGAAGTAGCCCAACGACGAGAACAAGCTGCACGGGATGCTGAAAAAGCAGCAATTAGAAATGCACAGATTATCTACGAATAAGAGAGGGGTCGTAGAATTGCTCAAAATCAACCCTTGGGTACAGACTAGTTCGTAAATATAGCTCCCACGCCTGGGAGACCACTTGGCGATTATGCTAGACCGGTCTACAACCAAGGACTATCAAGTATGATACCACCTCCAATTTCAGCAAACAATTTCGAGTTAAAGCAAGGGGCTTCAAACCCTTCAGAATTGTTGTCTTCAGAGGAAAACCAAACGAATATCCAAACACACATCTAATGGACTTCGAGGAGATTATGAACACCTTTTAATATAATAGTGTGTCACAAGATGCAGTGTATCCAATGGCATTCACCTTTTTCTCTCAAAAATAATGCAAAGCACTGGCTTCGAAGCTTACCCACAGGATCAATTAGAACATGGGAGGAGATAACCAGAAAATTCCTTGATAAATATTTCTCCTCAGCTAAGATGGGCAAGTTTAGAATTGAAATCGATAACTTCTGCCAGAAAGAGAATGAAACTATTTTTGAAGAATGGGAGAGGCTTAAGAAGAATGTTAGAAAGTGTCAACATAGCAGAATTGAACTCTGGATGCAACTCCAGGACTTTTAGGATGGATTGACATCGGCCTCACGTAAAACATTGATAAATGCAGTTGGAAGTCTGTTGATGAAGAAGACTCCAGAGGAGATAGTCACAATTCTTGACGAGTTATCTGAAGATGCTAATCAGTAGACCTCTGAGAGTACGGAAAGAAGAAGATCAACTGGTGTTCACCATGTTGCTGCTAAGACATCTGTACAGGTACAACTTGATGTTATGGCCAAAGAAATATGAAAGTTGGACTTAGCGTCGATACAGAGTTAGCCTCACATAGCTTGTTACATATGTGGAAGAGAACACCCTACTCATGAGTGTCAAGCCTCAACTAAAGAAATAAATGTTGTGGGAAATTATAATTTTAATGCAATGGGTCAGAGGCACCCCAGTTTTTCATGGAGTTCACCTGGGGGTACCGCGAATGCATGGAAACAAAATAACTCTAGACCCCAGCGATAAGGAGCTCCAACATTCCAAAATAAGCAGAGGCATCAATTTCAGCCTCAACAGCCCATTCGGTCTGGCATAGAAGATCTCATGAAGGCCATCATTCTGAAAACTGATGAGAGGCTTGAAAATCATAGCGCAGCTATACGGGAACATGGAGCAGCTATCAAAAACATAGGTATTAGTTTTCGAAACATGGAAAGGCAGGTTGGGCAGCTAGCCACTCTATTATCTGAGAGGATTTCAGGAACTCTCCTCGTTGATACTGAGAGAAATTCCAAAGAAACAGTGAATGTTGTGACCTTTAGAAGTGTGCAAGTGTTGAAGGATCCAACCCCAATCAAAAAGATGTGATAATTGCAAAAGAAAGTGGGGAGCATCTGAAAAGTGATGACAACAAGAAGAAGAAAGGCCCAATGAAAACTGAGAAGAAGAAGAAAGAAGAAAAAATAAGAAGGGAGGAACCTGATGAGAGCAAACATATGCTTGCTATACCTTTCCCTCAAAATCTATATAGAGAAAAGCTGGACAAGCAGTTTGAGAAATTTTCGGATGTGCTAAAATAGGTTCATGTAAACTTACCATTCATGCTCTCACAAATGCCTGCTTATGCCAAATTCTTGAAAGAGATCCTTATAAATAAGAGGAAAATAGAGAAGACCTCATTTGTCAAGCTTATAGAGGATTGTAGTTCTATATTTCAAAATAAACTCTCACAAAAGTGTGGAGATCCAAGGAGTTTTACTATACCTTGCTCATTAAGGACTATAAATTTTGATAAGTATTTATGTGATTCTGGTGCCTCAATAAATTTAATGCCTTTATCTATTTATAGGAAACTAGAAAAGGAGATTGGAGAGATAAGGTTGGTGCCAATATCTTTGCAGCTGGCAGACCAAACGACCTTAATACCCGAGGGAATAGTGGAAGATGTGTTAGTTCGAGTGGATAAGTTCGTATTTCCTGTAGATTTTATAATGGTGAATATGGAGGAGAACAAGGAGGTCCCTCTCATCCAAGGAAGACCATTCTTAGCGAAGGGTAGAGCCATACTAGATATACACGAGAGGAAACTCATGCTTAGAGTAGGCGAGGAGGCGATGATTTTTGATATGAATGTAGAAAAGAGGGAACAAAAGGAAAAATCGGCTGCAAGTGTTGAATAGAAAGTGAAGGGCTCAAAGGAAAAAGCTGCAGTGAGCAAGAAGGATAAGTGTGGGGTGTAGCACAAAAAGGCATAGAAGAAGTTTTTGGCATGGATGTGTGCATTAGTCCGAAGGCGAGGAATAGAAACCTACTTCGACTCAGACCCCGACCAAATGTTCAGGGAAGTTTCCTTTACCTTATGCTTTTAAATTATGTGTCATGGGTACATGCCACAACATAAAGTATGGGGTTGGGGGATATGTTGCATGTTGTATGTATATGTGTTAGTTTTGTTAGTTTTAGTAGTTAGAGATTCAAAATAAATTGAAAAAATCATAAAAGTTGAAAAAAATTCAATTTTTCCGGATGATGGATATCATTCGACGGATTTCTTGAGGGATTAAAGTCGAAAGAAATAGACAAAAAGATTTTCTTTTGATAGGTAGTATATTAATTCCCCCTTGGTGTTTCTTTGTGCCGCGATTCTTTTCCAAGGGTTTTGTTTACACCGGGTATAGTTAGTTTTTATTTTATTAGGAGTAGGAAATCTTGTGCTATAATTTGAATTGAAAGCAATATCTCTTGACTTTATTATGCCCTGAGAATAGTGAGTGCTTTAGTTGTGACGCTTAGGCTCAATCTTTTACTCTTTTATAAGTACCTTAAACTGTATGATCTCACCTTTGCTTAACTTCTTTGACTAGATTGTCTTGATAATCCAATCTTGAGTAAGTTATGTTCCATGTGTGTGAGAGGTTTTGTGTTATTCGGTGCATTGCATTTGATGTCTAGAACTTTTCATGTGTGTTTGCAAAGCGAAATAGTATTTGTATTCAGTCTTGAAAGTGATATAGGCATTTCCTTGTTGATCCAGTTATATGCTTTTACCCACCTAAATGTTATGTATCTTAGTTAACCCCTTTGAGTCTGTAATCATGTTTCCTTGAAAATCACATTATAAGCCTTACCCATTTGTTTGAATTTCCCATCTATTTGAACCTTATACCTCTAGTGAGCACTTGAATTTGTTATAAACTTTGTAAAAGTTGAAGTGTGAGGTGGTTGGTTTTGCTTTTGAGTGAAATTATTGAAATAAGGAGAAAGGTGCGTTGTTTTGAAGAAGTAAGAGCCACTTGAATTGAAAAAGAAAGAAAAAATAAGTGTATGATTGTGAAAAGTGTTCTTTCATAGTGGTGACTCTTCATGTAATTGTGCTTAAAGAAGTAGGGAGTTAATGTATATTTATGTGAAGGTGGAGTTATGGTTTGACATAAGTCTGGGATTTTGAATGGCTAATTGTATGTATTAAAGTGCTTAGGGGGGTGTAGGTACTCTTATATTTAAATGTATCCTACCTATAACGCAACCTACATTATAACCAAATAAAGTCCTACTTAATACATTTCAAGCCTACGGTACGTCTTTGTGGCATATGAATGTTGTTTCTCAGAGTGAGTGAATTCTTTCTATCTTGAGTTCCTGGTTGTTCTTAAATTTTATTGTGTGTGGAACTACTCTCTATTCTTGTGTGAGGGAACTTGACATGAAAGGTAATGCTTGATCTCGTGAGATGGTAGGCTATAATCTCGTATTTTAGTCGTTATTGCACTCTAATTTACTGTACTTTACTTGTTTTGAGCTTTAATTAGTAGTGTTTTGCACTTACTGTATGTTTTATGCCTTGTAGGAGTGATTCCGAGTTATGTAGATAATGTGGAACTAATACGAACTATTTTGAACCTTAACATCTGAGTAGAAGCCCAAAGGACTAAGCCGGGATCGTATTCGGGGGTCGAGAATCAATTCTGGATGTCAAAAATCAAGGAAGAATTAACAGCTGAAGAAATGTACTGGTGCGATGACTGGGTGACGCACTGTGCAATGCAGCAGTGTAATTTTGTGTCAGGAATTAAAAACATTCAGAGGCTGGATTTCTGTGGTCTAACAAGAGAAAGAACTAATGCTACGCACCCTGCTACGCACAGTGCGACGTATGAAAAGCAATAAGTTTGCAAGTTTTTCTATTTCTGCTAGGAAAGGGTGATTTCGTTTGGGCCCAACACTACTTGGTATATATACATGGAAAAATATTATTTTCTACACTTTTGGCATACTTTAGACCTAAGGAAGGAGCAAAAGCACAAGGATTTCATCATTCCTTTCTCACTCGAGACCCAAGTTTGGATCAACTCTATGTTTTCCTATACATTAATTATATTTATGATGAATTGCTCCATATCTATGGAGCAATTGTTTTAAGGGTTTGATGGATTTGGTGTATTGATATTTGTTTGCGGATTATAACTCTAGTTTTATGTATTGAAGTATTTTTGGATGATTTAATAGTTGTATCTCTATTCACTTGTTCATGTAATCGAGAAAGGCATAACTTGTGATATTTTTGCATTATATTATTGGTTGAGTTCATTAATTCTTCTTATTAATCGAAAGAGGCTAGTTGAATCATTAATTAAACCTAGTTAGGAGAATAATCGAGAGAAGTTTCCCTAAACACCAATCTATTACGCATTCTTGCATATCTTCACGTGCTTAAATTGGTTCATCTTGTGAGGTTAAGACTTAATCGAGAGAGGACCGCTGAACGTTTGAACTAATAATTGAGTAAATTCGAGAAAATTACTTGAATATTAGAAGTGAATTATCTAGAGTTAGATTCCAAACAATTATTTTGCACCTATCCTATCAACCCCTATTTTCTCCCACTGATAACTTCCTTGCTTACCTTTATTGTGATTGTCATTAGTCAATAGCTTTAGATTCTTAGTTTATTTTAGTTAGAAATCATATAAACCTCAATTGTTGATTCTCCTAGATAGCAACCAATCTAGAAACTACGAGAATACTGTTTAAATCCAATCCTCGTGGAAACAATATTATATTATACTATATTTGATTAGCGAGCATAATTTAAGTGTGTGTTTCGAGCTCGTCAATTCCTTTAACAATATTTATAAATGTGTGGGCTTAGTAACATTAGACGCTATATCAGTTACAAGAACTTGTTAACCAAAGAGGTACGATAGCTCTGGAAAGCTCTTCAATAATAAGAACATGATGCCTACAAAGAGACTCGGTTACGAGGATCTAACACATAAGAAAATCAGTAACGATAAGAATAAGACTGTACTTGGCAGGAATTGAAAGTCTATGATACTTGACAATGGCATGTGAATGCTCTTAGCTCATAAGCATATGAGAACAACTATTTTGATACAACTCATCTTAGTGAAGTATTATAACCCCCAATCACGGGAATGCTTGAAAGCTTAATCCTAAGAATAGAACAACCACACTAAGTACCAACTTATAAGAATGTGACATATCATTTACTCAACATATGGAACATGTGACATGTAATCGATATGCTTCATAAAGCTTAGAGTTCATAGCTCATATAGAGAAGCAATAAACGAAAGTTGTGTCATAGCGGTGAAAGAAATAATAGCCTTACATTCCTCATTCGTAATAGTTGTCATACTACGACGATAAATATGCTCCTTTACAACTTCGATATATAATAATAACAATAAAATTAACCTCATGTTAGCAACCAAACATTATTCAAGCCATGCAGACAATTCAGGTAGATGTAAGGATTTAAGTCCCTTTCATAATTGTGTTTTTATAGCAACATGCAAACCCTTTTATGAGGTTAAGAACACCTTCAGTACACCAGAACATACAAAATGGCCCCTTACACATCACATATAAATCACAAAGCTTGGACTCATGACTTTCGATCACCATCCTGTGAATCCTTATCCAAACACCTTAAAATACTTATTTGAATCCATATATATGACTAAAAGAAATCTTCTTACCTTGGTTTCTGTTTCGCTAGGAATTCATCACTTGAACTTTTCTAAAAGAAAACCTTAATTCAAGAATCCAAGATGGATTGAGAGTAAGATTCATGTTCTTGAGGAAGAATTTTACTAATGAAGTATTTGGATCACTTACCTTGACCTTGGAGAGTGAGAAGAGGAGAGAAAAAGGAGAGATTCGGTTCCTATAAGGTATACAATAAAAATGAAAGAGAAATCCCAAAGTTTTATCTTATAAAATTCAAGGTTTAACCAACTTAACCTTGGGTGCCACGTGTCCCGCAGCAATTGGGCATCGTGCTCGTTTGTTGTAAATTGTGCATAACCTTTTATTCCGATATTGTATTAACAAACAGTTTGCGGCAACGGAAACTAATCTCAATAGCCTTTAATTTGATGGGTAGATCAACCCTAACTCAAAATACAGAGGTAGCAACATGCAGCAGAAGTTGGAACTTATTCAAATGCATTTTGAAAAGCTTAACTATGAGTGACTTTCACTTTGACTTTTAACGTCGACATTTTCTAATAATAAATTTTCTATATTCACTTACATACATCCAAAATTCTTTAGGTCTCAAGTCAAAACATTTATTATATGGTTCATGTTTTACTCCGAATGTACGGTATATCATACTTTCTTCCTTATCTTTTTTATTCTTCTAGACATTCATATGATAAGGTGATTCCTACCGGTCCATATAACTTTATAGAGGGTGTGAAAGACATCCAGGTAGAATCAACGTGCAATACTTATAATAGCCTCTACTCCAAATATGTTGTGTCATCAGAGGATGTACAATAATTGCCTAAGGTGTTTGATTCTAGTGCACCAGATTCAAAGTTGAGAAAGTCTTATTGAATTTCCAAACCTCCCATTTGGATGAAGGATTTTATTGTTCCTAATGTTAAGCTTGTAGTTCAAGCTTACTTTATATCCCCTATTAACTGTTATGGATTATAGTTCTTCGTCCTTGTCTCGATCCAAAATTCTAACCAATAAAGAGTTGTGATAGTGCCTAACACCGCTTGCTAGGCAAGCCAACACAACTGATAATATACAAAGAAAAGCAATGAATATACAATAGTTGAACAAATAACATAATGTGAAACAACTATGTGACAATATAGTAAGTTCAAAAAACCATAATACAAAGTCACTCCAAGATTTGGTGTCACAAGTACATGAGTGTCTAGATCCAACTAAATACAAGGTTTTGAAAGAAATATAATATTGTTCGAAATAAAATAAAAATATTACAATAAAAATAGGAAATTTATTCTAATGCTTGCGAACGGGATGCAACTCTACCTTGCATCACTCTCCGGTATCTGCTAAGCACCTCTCAGGACTCCGGTAGTACTAATGTTAAAATATGCACAAGAGATACAGAAGTGTAGTATGAGTACAAACGACCCAATGTAGCCAGTAAGTGTTGAGCCTAACCCCCGATGAGGCAGTCACGAGGCTAAGCCAAGACACCTACTAAAAACATGTATAACTATATACATAAAGCAACAGAATAACAAATAAAACGTCAAAAGTAACAGCATGATAGGGACATGCAGAAAGGGCATTAAGTGGAACAATAAATAAAAATCGCCAAGAAAACCTTTTTTAAGATAAACTCTGAAACCATCAAGTCAAGTTCACATTTCAATTATCAAGTCAAAGCAATAAAATCAATAAATTGCACGGCATCACCCTTCGTGCTTTTACTCTCTTCCTCACCATATATCATAAATACAAGTGCATGACACAACCCTTCGTGCTTTTACTCTCTTCCTCACCATATATCATAAATACAAGTGCATGACACAACCCTTCGTGCTTTTACTCTCTTCCTCACCATATATCATAAATGCAAGTGCATGACATCACCCTCCATGCTTTTACTCTCGTCCTCACATGATAATAATAAAATACATACGCACGAAATCATCCTTCATGCTTTAACCTCTCATGTAAAATAAGCATGCGCACTGCATCACCCTTCGTGCTTTTAATCTCACATTCACTCAATCAATGATATCAATATGCAGATGAGGCACGGAAACACTCTTCGTGCTTTTCATTCTCACCAAGAATCAACAATAACACAAATATCAAGCAAGGTGGAAAGTAAGAAATAACTTGAAAGCAACTAATCAATGAATAAGCAATCTATCTAAGGCATGGAAGGCATAGTAAAGAAAATAACATGGTACAATTAAGACGAACTTTACACCCGCAAACATAACCCAATGGCCGACAAATATGTCACCTCGAATATATGTCACTCCCTACATAGTTCACATAGCACATAGTCTCGATTTTACCTTAATTTTCTTAAACCAAAGTTAACCATGATACTTACCTCTTTTCCCAATAAAATAACAATCAAGCACGGCTTTTCCTTTCGAACAAGCCTCCAAAGCAATCGAATCTAGTCAATTACTATTCAAACAATTCAAAATAAGCTTTAGAAACTACCCACGAATAAAAAGGTGCAATTTTGATCATATTTAAAAAAGTCAACAAAAGTTAACCCCGGTCCTGCTTGTTCAAAATCCGATATTCGGATAAAATCCCAATTACCCATTTGCCCTAGAGCCCGGTTATGTGATTCGATTCGAAATCCAACCTTAATTTGAGGTCTAAATCTCAATTTTATAAAATTCCTAAATTCTACCCCCAAACCCTTAATTTCTACCTTGAAATTCATAGATTTGATATTAAAAATTCATGAAAGGTAGTTGAAATTGATTGAAAACAAGTTAAAAGTACTTACCAAAGAATTTAGGAATACAAATCTCTCAAGAAATCGCTTCTATGGAGTCTAGGGTTGAAAAAGGGTGTAAAATAAGCAAAGGCAAACCATTGTTCGTAAAGGCGAACAACTATCCAGCCCCTCTAATATCGCATTTGCGACACATTGATCGCATTTGTGATTGACCCTTACTAGCAAAAGCGAGAGAGGATTCACAATTGCGAAGACCGTCTAGCCTAGCTTCAAGTCACATTTGCGACCTTAGCATCGCAAACGCGAATACCCAAACTAGCAATTGCGACAACCGCTTTCCATCTGCGAAGATCACAGCCCTCCTGAGATATCGCATTTGCAAGTCTGCCTTTGCAAAAGTGAGACTCGCAATTATGAACAGGTCATCGCAATAGCAAGACCTACATACCTGAAACACCAGAAAAAGCATCAGCGGTTCAATAACACTCTGAACATATCCGTTACTCATCTGAGCCCCTAGGGCTCCAATCCGATTATACACCCAAGTGTAATAACATCTCACAAACTCACTCGCTCGCTTAAATTATCAAAGTAACATCAAACATCAAGAATTAATCATGAAAATCTAAGGATTTCAACTTAAAACTCATCTTTTAAAATTTTTCATATAATGCGCCAAAATGCGCTCGGGTCACCCGGGTGTCACAACCCCAATTTTCCTTCATAGGATATCGTGATGACACCTAGTCTCTAAGACTAGGTAAGCCTAGAATACGTGAAGAATTTAATTGAAATAGTAATAAAACTTTAAATTAAACTAATAGCTATTATGAAAGGACTCTGCATCACAACTGAACATAACACCCAAAATCTGGTGATACCGAGTCACAAGCTCTACACGAGTGTACTGAACATCCCGATACAATAGTATCTATAAAAAAAGATAATTAAATGGAACTAGATAGAGGGTGACTCTGAGGCCTGCGGACGCCGGCACGTATACCTTGAAGTCTCTGATCCAAGCTCGACTCACTGATGCCTAGGCTAGTATGAAGTACTTGGATCTACACAAAGAGATGTGTAGAAACGTAGTATGAGTACACCACAATGGTACCTAGTAAGTATCGAGCCTAACCTCGGTAGGGTAGTGATGAGGTTGGGTCAAGAAACTAACTGGAATAAATAAAGAAACCTAACAGGTATAGTATAGTATGCTAATGAACACAAGGGAAATTATGCAAGGAAGAAATATAACAAGAATAGCTACACTGAGACTAAGGCAATTAGGACATCAGGGAAGAAACACGTAATAAGAATGCCAAAGAAATAATGCAAACAAAACACAAGTGATGTAAATGAAAGGTATCAACAAGAATCACTACCGAGGTACCGCCTTGTAGTCTTATTTCACAATTCAAATCATAATCTTTTCTTATATCACCGCGGGAGCCTTACATTTAGGTTTGAAAATTATTTTTTTCCGAAATAGCTACTCACATCTTAGCCCACCTTATCACATTGCGTTGCTTCAAGTAGTTCCCCTACTAGCAACACGCGTATCAAGCTCACCTTATCTCATCGCATGCTTTTCAACCCCAATCCTTATATCACCGCATGTGTATCAACATCATAACATATCACAAATCGCACCTCAAGTTCCCAATACCACAACTTGACAAAGAAGTCAACAATAATAGTGCTTCCACAATAAATAGCTCATGGCACAACCACAATATGTACAAGAGTCTCAACAATAGCAACCGAAGTGGATAATTCAACAAGAATGTATTTCAACAATTTAGAACTTTGCGTCAATGTGAATCACGGCCTTTATAACCTCAATACCATAGTTCAACAATAAGATATTCCAAGAAATAACACCTTCAAGTAAAGGAACTCAACAATTAAATAATTAACAAGGAAATGAGAGAACAATAACTTAAACTAAGCATGTAAAGGCAATTTACAAGAAAGAGATGAGACAAGTATTTGCAATGACAAATAAATCACGTAAGGATATGTTAATGATGATGAACATGACATGTTGTGACAATTCAATTAAAGGCATGAAAGAATCTACATAACTTTAATCGATAAATTACCATATTTGGCCCGTGTACCCACTCATCACCTTGCATACACGGCCTTCATGTACCACAATTTAACACAAACCAACACCAATTCTAAGGGGTAATTCTCCCATACAAAGTTAGGCAAGACACTTACCTCAAAACACGTTAACTCAATCCACAAGTAAGCCTTTTCCGTGATTTTCGAACTCCAAACGGCTCGAATCTAGCCAAAATAACTTTACACCATAAATACAAACCATAGGAAACTATTTCGAATAATAAAGTTGGAATCTTTAAATAAAATCAAAAATTCAATTCATAAAGTCAACCCCGGGCCCGCGCCTTTGAACCTAACCAAACTTACAAAATCCGAACTCATTCGATAATGAGTCAAAACATACAAAAGTTATTCAAATCAAATCTCACATTTCAAATCCTCAAAATATGGTCTATGAAGTTTTCACAATATTTCACACCTTTTCTAAACCAAAACACTAATTAAATTGTAAAAATAATGTGGGTTCATGTAAAATAATCAAATTCGAGTTAGGATCACTTACCCCAATTAATTCCTTGAAAATCCCCCTTAACATTGCCACAAAGTGAGCTCTCTAAGTCCAAAATATGAAGAATGAAATAACACCCTTGCTTTTGCAATTTAACATTGCTGCCAAGTTATCCTCTTTCGTGATCGAGGACAAACACTCGTAATCGCGGAGAACAAATTTTCCTAGCTCACAAAAGACACGTCGCGATCGCGTGATTACAGACGCGAACGCGATGACAGGACCTCCCAAGTCTATGCGATCACGAACAACACCACGCGAACGCGAAGAACAATGCAAGACTCAGCACGGACTCTCCTTCCTCATACGCGACCGCAGTCCAAGCTCAGCAACCTTGGCGATCGCATCCCTGAGTTTGCGAACTCGAAGAGTAAAATCTCATTAGTCCTCAAAGACCCTTCGTGATCGTTCGGCTTTCCTTGCGATCGCAATGAAGGAAACCAAAACACAGAAACCAGCAATCCCAAATCAAGAACAATTTGTCTTAACTCAATCTGAAACTCGTTCGGGCCCCCCTGGACCCCGTCCGAACACATCAACAAGTCCTAAAATATGATACGAACTCACTCGAAGCCTCAAATTACATCAAAGGACACTAAAACCACAAATCACTCATCAATACAATCCTTATTAACTTATGAACTTCTAACTTCTAAAACTAATACCGAAACATACCAAACCAACTCAAATTAACCTCAAATTTTACACACATGTCAAAATTGACACAACGGACCTATTCTAACTTCTGAAACCAAAATCCGAACCCGATATCTATAAGGTCAACTCTCGGTCAAACTTCTCAACATTCCAAACCTTCAACTTTCTAACTTCTGCCAATTCAAGCCAAAATGACCTACAGAGATATCTGGACACGCTCTAAAGTCCAAAATTACCATACGGAGATATCAAAATTCAAAACTCTATTTCGGAGTCGTCTACACAAAAGTCTAACTACGGTCAACTCTTTCAACTTAAGTTTCCAACTTTGGGACTAAGTGTCCCATTTCACTACAAAACTCACCTGAAACCAAAACTAACCACCCCGACAAGTCACATAACCACAATATAATAGAGGATGCAATAAATAGTAGAATGAGGCTAAAATACTCAAAATAGCCAGTCAGGTCGTTACATCCTCCCCCTCTTAAAAGAAAATATTCGTCCTCAAATGAGTATAGAGACATACATGAAGTGGTGAAAAGATGAGGATAACGGCTACGCATATCATGCTCGGTCTCCCAAGTCGCCTCCTCGACAGGTTAACCTCTCCACTAAACCTTTACTGAAACAATGCTCTTTGACCTTAACTTTTGGACCTGCCTATCCAAGAGGGCCATCACCTCCTCAACATAAGACAAATCTTTGTCCAATTGGACTGAGCTGAAATCTAACACATGGGACGGATCACCGTGATACTTCCGGAGCATAGAAACATGGAATATCGTATGAACCGTAGCTAGACTAGGTGGCAATGCAAGCTTGTAGGCCACCTCACTAATCCTCTCAAGAATCTCAAAAGGTTTGATGTACCTAGGGCTCAACTTGCCCTTCTTCTCGAACCTCATAACACCCTTTATGGGCAAAACCCAGAGCAAGACCCACTCTCCAACCATGAATGCAACATCACGAACCTTTCGATCCGCGTAACTCTTCTGTCAAGATTGGGTTGTACGAAGCTGATCCTGAATCAGTTTGACCTTTTCCAAGGAATCACAAACCAAATCCGTGCCTAATAACTTAACCTCTCCCTGCTCAAACCAACCAACTGAGGAACGACATCGTCTCTCATATAGGGCCTTATACAGAGCCATCTAAATACTTGATTGGTAGCTATTGTTGTAGGCAAACTCCTCAAGCAGCAAGAAATGATCCCAATAACCCCCGAAATCCATACCACAAGCACAAAGAATATCCTCCAATATCTGAATGGTTTATTTGGACTGTCCGTCTGTCTAGGCATGGAATGATATACTCAACTTAATTTGTGTGCCTAACTCACATTGTACGACCCTCCAGCATAAGAATGTAAATTATGTATCTCAGGTAAAGATGATGGACATCGGCACGCCATAAAGTCGGACAATCTCGCGAATATAGACTTAAGCCAGCTACTCTGACGAATAGGTAGTCACTACCAGAAGGAAATGAGACAACTTGGTCAACCTATCCACAATCACCTATACTGCGTCAAATTGCTTCTGAGTCTGTGTGAGTCGAACAACGAAATCTATGGTCACTCGCTCCTATTTCAACTTGGGAATCTCAAGTCTCTCAAGCAACCCACCTAACCTCGGGTGCTCATACTTCACCTTCTGACAATTTAGGCACCAAGATACATACTCCACTATGTATTTCTTCATTATCCTCTACCAATAGTGCTGCCTAAAATCTGGATACATCTTAGCGGCACCCGGGTGAATGGAGTACCGCGAACTGGGGGCCTCCTAAAGAATCATCTCGAGTAAACCATCCATATTGGGAACACATAACCGATCCTACATCCGCAACACACCATTATCTCGGATAGAAACATTCATGGCATTGTTGTGATTATAGTGGGGGTTGTCATACTGACTCTCTCTGATGCGATCATATGGAGAATACTGAGAAAACACACAAGCCAGAACTCGACTCGGCTTTGAAACATCCAATCCAACAAACTGGTTGGCCAAGGCCTGAACATCCAATGCTAATAACCTCTCTACTACCGGTAGATATGCTAAACTGCCCAAACGCTCCGCCTTTCGGCTCAAAGCATCGGCCACCACATTGGCCTTCTCGGGATTATATAGAATGGTGATATCATGTTCCTTAAGCAATTCTAACCATCTCCGCTACCGCAAGTTAAGATCCTTCTGTTTGAACTGATGTTGTAGACTCCGGTGGTCGGTATAGACCTCACAGGGGACACTGTACAAATAGTGCCACCAAATCTTCAAGGTATGAACAATAGCTGCTAATTCTGGGTCATGGACAGGATAATTCTTCTCATGAACCTTCAGCTGTTTAGATGCATAGGCAATCACCCTACCATCTTGTATCAACATCACGCCAAGGCCAACAAGTGATGCATCACAATACACAGTGTAAGACCCCAAACCCGTAGGCAACACAAATATTGGGGCTATAGTCAAGTCAGTCTTGAGCTTTTGAAAGATCTCCTCACACTCCTCGGTCCATCTAAACGGAGCACCCTTCTAGGTCAATCTGGTCATAGGTTCAGTAATAGATGAGAAAACCTCTATGAAACGACGGTAATACCCTGCAAAACTAAGACAGCTACGGATCTCGGTAGCTGAAAATGGTTTGGGCTAACTCTGTGCTGCTTCGATCATCTTTGAATCTACCTTGATCCCCTCAATCGACACCGCATGACCTAAAAATGCCATCAAATCAAGCCAGAATTCACACTTTGAAAATTTTACATACATTTTCTTTTCTCTAAAGGTCTGGAGCACGATCCTCAGTTGCTGCTCGTGATCCTCCCAGCTGTGGGAGTACACCAAGATATCGTCAATAAACCCAATGACAAATAAAGCAAGATTAGGGTGGAATACACTGTTCAGGAGGTGCATGAACGATGTTGGAGTGTTGGTCAGCCCAAATGATATCATAAGGAACTCCTAGTGACAATATTGAGTTCTAAAGGTAGTCTTCAAAATATTCAGATCCCAAATCTTCAGCTGATGATAACCTGACCGCAAATCAATCTTTGAGAACACTCTGGCACCCTGTAGATGATCAAATAGGTCATCAATGCGTGGCAATGGATATATATTCTTCACTGTAACCTTAATCAACTGCTGATAATCAATACAAATGCGGATAGAACCATCTTTCTTCTTCACAAACAATACCGGAGCACCCCAAGGTGACACCCTAAGGGAGGAGAACATGGAGATGAATTGTTTATCTAGCATTATTTTCTTTTTTGCAGGAAACGTTACTGTAGCTATGCCTTATTCATTGAGGAAACTTCTAATGGTGGTGTTAGGAATTTGTACTCAACCCATTGAAGGAGAGTTATGGATAAGCAAAAGCATAGCAGCAGCTAAAGGAAGGGGCATTTCTGCTGCCCAGTGTTACTATAGGAAAATCTATTCAAGCAGCTAGTTTTGGCAACGGTTTTTGGATAAAATTGTTATGTTGAGATGTGTATTCTCAATGCAACATTATTAATTAACATCCCAATTGTCAAACCATGAAAAGACTTCAGGGGAAAACATAAATAACACACACGAAAATGAGCTCAAAAACAGCTTCTGCGAGCAGGCATGGACAGAACAATCAACATGACAATCTTGGATTCATAACTTGGTAAGAACAAATAAAATTGAGAGGAACCTTCAATGCGACAAAATACTAGGACAACTCATAAACACATCAAGGCAAGGACATCAAGTACAGGTGAGGAGCAAAATAGTGTATCATTAATCTCAAGGACATCAAGTACATGTAAGGAGCAAAACAATGTAAATGCATATCTCAGGACAAAGTTTTTCAAGTGCAACATGGATTACTGGAGATTATGCAATCGCTACTAGGAGACTACGTTAGATAATTGAAGTGGTACAGCACTAGGAATGCAATCACAACAGCAGCACGTTGGGGATCTTAGTAACTACAGGAGGAGAGTGTTATTTATGCAAGAAATAAGGGGCTATTTAGGTAATCAAAGCAGTTGGATTGAAGATGCAATGGGAAAGGTCTATATATGCAATCGTCGAATTCTAATTATAATGGGCTATTCGTGCAATCAGTGGAACTAGTCAGTGCAAATTATATGAGTATTCGCATGGAATTATGGGCTTTAAGGGCCAAATTCTGGCATTTTCGTACTGTATGGGCTAGTTTTATACAATTATTAGACATGTTATTTCCTATTATTAGCATATCAAGGTGTAATATCAAGTTTGGGTATCTCATGCCAAACTTTGATAATAGGACTAATGTAGTAGTCACCTCTTACTATCTTACTTATTGTAAGACAACATGCTACTTTGTTTTATTGCCTTTTATTATTTATAAAAACTAGCCCTAGGCCCTTCCTAGTGGATTGCTAAAAAAAAGGCCGAATGAAACCCTTGTAAAGCAACTCTTACAACTGCTCCTTTAACTCCCTCAACTCCGCTAGGGCCATACGATATGGTGGAATATAAATGGGTTGAGTCCCCGGTAATAAGTCAATACCAAAATCTATATCCCTATCAGGCGGCATGCCCGGAAGATCTGTCGAAAATATATCTGGAGAGTCTCTCATTACCGGACCTGACTCAACGATAGGAGTATCAACACTGACATCTCTCACAAAGGCTAGATATGCATCACACCCCTTCCCAACCATCTGTTGTTCCTTAAAGAAGGATACAACCTTGCTAGGAACATAATCCAAAGTATCCCTCAATTCCAACCGCAGTCAACCTAGCATAACTAATGTTACCATCTTCACGTGACAATCAAGAATAGCATGATAGAGTCAATTAGTCCATGCCTAAAATAACATCAAAGTATACCATACTGAGCAATAACAGATCAACTCTGGTCTCAAAACTACCAATAACAACTAAACTCGACCGATACATACGATCAACAACAATAGAATCTCCCACAAGTATGGACACATAAAAAGAATAACTCAAAGAATCACGAGATATACCCAAATACAGAGCAAAGGAAGATGATATATATGAATAAGTGAAACTTGGATCAAATAAGACTGATGCATATCTATGTAAAACCAGAACAAAACTTCTTGAAACTGCGTCTGATGCAACCGCCTCCATCCTACCCAGAAAAGCATAACATATGTCTTATCCTCTCCCTCTAGGGCGACCCCTACCCTCCTGACCTCCATCCCTAGCTGGATGTGCATGTGGAGTGGCAACTGGTGAGGTAACCATGGCCTGAGAAGTCTAGGGACCCTATGGAATATGTGGAGCCTGAGTAGTCTATGGAAATGCACCCATTCTTAGTCTGGGGCAGTCCCTCAACATATGATGAGTATCACCATACTCAAAGCAAACTCTCAGAGGGCGCGACTGCTGAAACTAGCTCGGGCCTGATCGGCTGGACTAACCGCAGAAAGAACCCAGTGCAGAACATGCACTAGATAGTGGTGGTGCATAATAGGCAACCTGAGGCCTCGGAAGAGCCAGAGTATCACTAGAGGCTGGAAGTGCTGAATGAACTGGACGGCTCACATAAACTCTACCATGATGGGTTGTAGCTGGGGCACGGGCACCACTATATCCGCCAGAATCACGAGGCCTCTAGGCCTCCCTGTCCTCTCTCTCCTAGCCTCGCATACCCTCCAGTCTCCATTCAATATCAACCACCTATTGATATGGGGTATTCGTCTCCAACTCTTGAGCCATGCCGAATCTAATACCATAGTAGATCCCTTCGATAAATCGATGGACTCGCTCTCTGACTGTGGAAACCAAAGTAGGTACATGTCTGGACAACTCACTGGATTTGACAGCATACTTTGTAATGGTCATAGCACCCTGGCCCAATTGCTCAAACTCCACGTGCTATGCATCCCGAAGACTCTGGGGAACAAACTCCCTCAGGAGCATATCTGAAAACTATGTCCATATGAGTGAAGCTGCCTTGGCTGATCTACCCTCCTCATAAACCTGTCGCCACTTGTACATTGGTCCCGACATCTGGAAAGTAGTGAAAGCAGCCCCGCTCATCTGCACAGTACCCATGGTACGGAGAATACGATGGCACTTCTCCAAAATATCCTGTACATCCTTTGTATCTAGCCACTAAAAGTAGGAGGGTGGTACTTCTTATCCATCTCGATTCAGAGCTGCACTTCCTCAGATGTTGCTGCCCTAACCTAGGGCTGAAAAAGAACAACCGACTGCACCGGTATAACTTGTAGGACCTGGTCAACATGGACCCGCTGCTCTAGGTACGGGCCGCACAAGTTTGAGATCCTCCCCAGCCTGAGATATGGCTTATGCAAGTGGAATCAATCCCGCCTGAGCAAGAGTACCAAACATGCTCAAACATTATGCCAGGGTCCCCCTAAGTGCTCGTGTAGCAAAAGGCGCCTCTGGTGCCTGTCCCCCAACTGGAGCTACTGGTGGATCCTCTGTCATAGCTCAGGAAGGTGCTCTAGCTACACCATGTGCCCCTCCTTATCCTCCGTCCTGGCCCCGTCCTCTCGCGGTTCTAGCTGGGGGCATGGGTATTTTATCATCATTTCCAGCGGTGCATGTCCACACCATCTGTGAGAAAATAGAAAGGCAAAGATTCAGAATTTTGAAGTCAGCAAATTTTGCACGATCCGGAATCAAAGAAGTGATGTTTCCTAATAGTTCCATAGCCTCTCGAAGATAAGTACATACTTTTATGTACCGATCCGCGAGACTCTACTAAACCTGCTTATGACTCGTAATACATATGAACCTAGAACTCCGATACCTACTTGTCACGGCCCCAATTTCCCTCCGTAGGATGTCGTGATGGCAGCTAGTCTTTAATACTAGGTAAGCCTAGCATACATGAAGCAATTAATTGAAATAATAATAAAACTTTCAGTTAAATATCATTAAAAGGACTCTGTAGCACAATAAAACATAACGCCCAAATTCTGTTGATACCGAGTCACAAGCTCTACATGAGTGTACTGAACATCCTTGTACAATTGTATCTATAAAAAAGAGAGAATGAAATAGAACTACATAGAGGGTGACTCCAAGGCCTACGGACACCGGTAGGTATATCTTAAAGTCTCCAATCCAAGGTCGATGCACTGATGCCTAGGTTGGTATAAAGTACTTGTATATGCAGAAATAGATATGCGGAAGCGTAGTTTGAGTACACCATAATGGTACCCAATAAGTATAGAGCCTAACCTCGGTAGGGTAGTGACGAGGTCGGGTCAAGACACCAACATGAATAAATGAAGAAACTGAACAAGTATAGTATAGTATGATAATGAACACAAGGGAGATGATACATGGAATAAATATAACAAGAATAGCTAGACTTAGACTAAAGCAATTAGGACATCACTGAAGAAACACATAATAACAATGCCAAGGAAATGATGCAAACAAAACACAACTGACGTAAATGAAAGGTATCAACAAGAATCACTACTGAGGCACCACCTCGAAGTCTTATTTCAAAATTCAAATCACAATCTTTATTTATATCACCGCCGGAGCTTTACATTTAGTTCTGAAAATCATTTCTTCCAAAATAGCTACCCGCATTTTACCCCCACCTTATTGCATTGCGTGGCTTTAAGTAGTTCCCCTATTAGCAACACGCGTATCAAGCCCACCTTATATCACCGCATGCGTATCAATATCACAACATATCACAAATTTTACCTCAAGTGCCCAATACCACAACTTGCCAAAGCAGTTAACAATAATAGTGTTTCCACAATAAATAGCCCATGGCTCAACCACAATATGTACTAGAGTCTCAACAATAGCGACCGAAAGGGGATAACTCAACAAGAATGGTATTTCAACGATTTACAACTTTCCCTCAATGTGAATCACGTCCTTTATAACTTTAACATCATAGTTCAACAATAAGATATTCCAAGAAATAATAACTTCAAGTAAGGGAACTCGACAGTTAATAATTAATAAGGAAATGAGAGAACAATAACCTAAACTAAGCATGTAAAGGCAATTAACAAGAAAGAGATGAGACAAGTATTTACAATGTCAAGTAAATCAAGTATGGATAGGTTAATGATGATGAAGATGACATATTATAACAATTCAATTAAAGGCATGAAAGAATCTACATACCTTTACCCAGTCAATTACCACATTTAGCCGTATACCCACTCGTCATCTTGCGTACACGGCCTTCACGTACCACAATTAATGCAAAACAATACTAATCCTAAGAGGTAATTCCCTCACACAATGTTAGGCAAGACACTTACCTCTAAAAAGCTAACTCAATCAACTAGTAAGCCATTTCTGCGATTATCCAACTCCAAACGGCTCGAATCTAGCCAAAATAACTTTATACCATAAATGCAAACCATAGAAAATTATTCTGAATAATAAAGTTGCAATATTTAAATAAAATCAAAAGGACAACTTAGAAAGTAAACTTTAGGCCCACGTCTCGGAACCCGACCAAACAAGAAATATCCGAACATCCAATCGATAACGAGTCTAAACATATAAAAATTATTCAAATCTAGCCTCAAATCGCCTTTCAAATCCTCAAAATTTTGTCCATGAAGTTTTCACAATTTTTCCGACTTTTCTAACCCGAAAAACTAATTAAATGGTAAAAATATTGTGAGTTCATGTAAAATAATCCGACTTAGGATCACTTACCCCAATAAATTACTTAAAAATCACCCTTAAAATCGCTACAACCCGAGCTCTCTAAGTACGAAAGATGAAGAATGTAATAAAACCCTCATTCTTTTAAATTTAACATTGCTGCCCAGTTATCCTCTTTCGCGATCGCGAAGCACAATTTTTCCCCATCTCACAAAATACACTTCGCGTTCGCATGACTACAGATGCGAACGTGATGGAAGGACCTCCCAAGGCTACGCGATCGCGGACAACACCACGTGAACGCGAAAAATAGTATGAGCCCGCCGCCACTTGTACGCTGGTCCTGACAGGTGGATAGTAGTGAAAGTAACCCTGCTCGTCTCCACAATACCCATGGTACGGAGAATATGGTGGTACTTCTCCAGAAAACCATGTGCATCTTCTGTAGCTAGCCACTAAAAGTAGGAGGGTGGTACTTCTAGTCCCTCTCGAGTCAGAGCTGCTCCTCCTCAGATATTGCTACCCTAACCTCGGGCTGAACTGGGACAACCGGCTACACCTGTATAACTTTTAGGACCTGGTCAACATGGACTCGCTGCTCTGGGGTACGGGTCGTAGGAGTTTGATCTCCTCCCCCGGCTTGAGTTATGGCTGGTGCAAATGGAAGCAACCCCCGCCTAAGCTAGAGTACCAAACATGCTCAAGAATTGTACGAGGATCTCTGTAATGATCCGGCCGGTATTTTTGAGTATTACAACCTCATTTCCCCAATTATTTCTCAATTTATGCCTTACAGTTGTTATGTGACTTGTCGGGGGGATTGGTTCGGGTCCGGTGAGATTTTGGAATAAATTGGAATACTTAGTTCCAAGGTTTAAAGCTTTAGTTAAAATAGTGACTGGATGTTGACTTATATGTAAATGACCCGAAATAGAGTTTTGATGATTCCAACAGATTTGTATGGTAATTTTTGACTTAGGAGCGTGTCCGAAAAAATATTTGGAAGTCCATGGTTAAATTAGACTTGAAATGGCTAAAATAGAAATTTAAGTTTAGAAGTTTGACCGGGGAGTTGACTTTTTGATATCGGAGTCGGAATCCTTTTCTGAAAATTTTCATAGGTCCGTTATGTCAGTTAAGACTTGTGTACAAATTATGAAGTCAATAGGACATGATTTGATAGGTTCCAGGCGTCGTTTGTAGAAATTGGAAGTTTCAAAGTTCATTAGGCTTTAATTGGGGTATGATTCATGGTTTTAGCATTAATTAATGTGATCTGAAGGCTCGACTAAGTTCGTATGATATTTTAGGACTTCATGGTAAATTTGGTTGAAGTCCTGAGGGTCTCGGGTGAGTTTCGGATGATTAACGGATTGATTTTTGAATTTGGAAGACTGCTGAAACTGAAGCCTTCTAGTGCAATCGCACCTGCGAAACATTAGTTGCAAGTACGAGCTGGGATGCGCAGAAGCGGAGAGCGCAGATGCGGAAGGAATTTCACAGATGAGGACTCGCACCTACGCGTTAAGGATCGCAAAAATGGCATTTGGCTTGGGAGCCGCAGGTCCGCAGAAGCGGAACCCGCAAAAGCGGGATTTTGACCGCAAAAGCGGACAAGTGCCCGCAGAAGAGAAAATCCTGGTGATAATGTTAAAAACAAGGGAGTCTGAGATTTTTGTAAATTTTAACATTTCCAACACGGGTTGAGGCGATGTTTGAGCGAGAAATCATGGGAAATCTTGAGGTAATTCACTTCTGATCATTTCTACTCTATAATATTAAATTATCATTGAATAATCCGACTAGATTACATGTTTTTGAGGTGTAAATCAGGGATTTGAACATAGGAATTTGAAAATAAGATTTGAAGATTTGGAGGACGAGTTGAGGTCGGAATTTAGTAATATTAGTATGGTTAGTCTCATGGTTAAATGGGATTTCTGATTTTGTAACTTTTGTCGGGTTCCGAGACGTGGGCCCAACTGACGATTTTTGGATGAAATTTTGGATTTTGATGGAAAATTTGTATTTTCATATGGAATTAATTCCTATAATTTTTATTGACTGAATCAGATTATTTGTGGCTATATTCCAGGCGTTTGGAGTCCGATTCGCTAGGCAAAGGCATTGCAGAATAAAGAATTACACGGTTTGAGGTAAGTAACGGTTCTAAATTTGGTCCTGAGGGTATGAAACCCCAGATTATTTGTTATGTGATTGGTTTTGAGGTGACTCACATGCTAAGTGATGGGCGTGTGGGTGTGCACCATAGGAATTGTGACTTCGTTAAATTCCATTGAACTGTGTAGTTGAATAATCTGTTGATATCCGTACATTCTCTACGTGTTAGAGAAAATTGAGCTGACACTCGTATTAAAATTCATGCTTAAACATATGTTGTTATTATTGATATCCACTGGGGTTATTTTTGTGGTTCAATTATATGTCCAAATTATAATTTCGCACCCAGTCATGTTCATTCATTTCATATCATATCTCAGTCTCTGTTGCTATTTATTGATAGATCATAATATCATTTTTGGGCTGATTTTCATGACATCATGAGCCCGAGAGACTGGATAGGTTGATGACTGAGTGAGGTCGAGGGCCTAATTGTGAGGATATTTATGGGATAGGGTTGTGCGTCGCAGCATGTTCCATTGTTATATGCCATGATTCGCTTGATATAGCGCTTGGGCTGAAGGAGCCCCTCCGGAGTCTGTACACACTCCTAGTGAGCCCAGGTACCAACCGAGTGCTAGTGCCGAATGCCGAGTGCTGAGTGATTGAGAGGAATGAGTGACTGTGAGGAAAGAACGAATGTGAGGTTGGAGTAAATGGGAGGACTGAGTGACTGTTACTCTGAGAGGATGCATTGATTTCATTATCGATGTATTTCAGCTGGCATATATCATTGTTTTGGAAATTCCTCAAAGACACTATCTTCTGTTTTAGTCGAATTTGATATAAAATTATTGTGGAATTTCAAATATTGAACTTGAGAGTATGCCTACCCTTTTTGTCATAAAATTTACTGTATTTGGACTTACTTGAAGCTCGTCACTACTTTCAGTCCTTATTTATTATTGTTACTTACTGAGTTGGTTGTACTCAAACTACATCCTGCACTTCGTGTGCAGATCCAGGTGATCCCGGACATAGTGGGTTTTGATTATTTCGCCCAATTGATTTTTCGGAGATTTAGAGGTAGTTGTCGTGTTTCGCAAACCTTGTCTCTCCTTCCCTATCTCATTGTTTACTGTATTTGGTCTTACACTATCATAGATCATTTTTTCCAGACTTGTAATATATAGATGCTTATGTACTCAGTGACACCGTGTTTTGGGAGTCTATTTGTATCTGTAATTGTAAGGTCATTTATTAAATTCAAATTATTATGTTTTCAAACGTAAAAGGAAAATGTGGATTATTGATGTTATCGGCTTGCCTAGTACTGTGATAGGCGCCATCACCACGGGTGTGATTTTGGGTCGTGACAAGTTGATATAAGAGCCTAGGTTACATAGGTCTCATGAATCATGAGCAGGTCTAGTAGAGTCTTGCGGATCAGTACGGGGACGTTTGTACTTATCTTCGAGAGTTTGCCAAACCATTAGGAAAATTTCACTTTCTTGTATTCTGTCATGCGAATTTGTTGGTTCCGAAAGCTAAGTTTTTGCGATTCTATTCTCTCAAGATGGTGAGGACACACACTACCGGATCGGACGGTCAGCTACCAGTTAGGGCCGCGAGAGGCCGGGGCCGTAGTAGTGGGCTGAGCCGTGGTAGAGGTCGACGTGTAGCTCGTACAGCACTTGGAGCAGCACATGTAGCACCACCAATTGCTCCAGCGCAAGAGCAAATTCTAGATCTAGTTGAGGTTGTGGGGCCAGCTCAGGCACCCTTTGTGCCTATTGTGATTCCATGAACGAGGTTCGGGATGAGTATTTTGTGTTTTGGTGATGGGCCAGTCTAGAGAACTTGAGGCCAGGATTAGACCGCAACTTAAGCTCGGTAGTTTCGTATGTGAGAACTTGTGCGTTTGGACTTATGCATCGGTAGTATCCCTATGAGTGGAATTTGTGGCTCGATGCGCGGTTGAATGACTATATGATGAGTATGATGTGGATGTGGGATGTGTTCAGGTAGGTTGAATGAGGTGAATAAAGTTTACATGTCACTCAAGAATCTGCTATTGGTTACTTGATTCTGTTTTAATTTGACGTAAAGTCTTGAGTTGTGAGTGCGTTGAAGGATCTGCCATGTTGTTTTATTATGGAGAGAAGTATACTTTAATGTCGTGTTGATGAGTTCAAACTCAGAAATATTAAGGGATTCCGTGGTAATTGTGGCTGCGAAAGGGTATATCAAGATGCCAATTTGAGGCTAAGCAAGTGGGTTATCTCCTATCTACGTAGGTATGTTCCTTATAATGTTGAGTGGAGAGTTTCTTTCCTACCAGCTGGGCGTATGTGTTGAGATTTGAACTTGAATTTGGTTGAGAAAGTTGACTTAACGGTCACGAGAATAAATGAGAACTTAGCGGATGATTGAGGTATTTTATGGTGGGTGTTGCATAAGCTTGAGAAGAATTCTCATTGAACTGACTGCAGTATTATGGCAGTAATAAAGTATGGGTATTGTGAGTTATTGAGTGTTTTGTTGTATGGCTTTGAGCCAAGTGGGGGAGCCTGCTATTGACAATTCCATTTTATAGATATATGTTAAATTTTAGTTTTGGTCTGAGGCATACTTGTGGGTTAGTTATGACTTGTAGAGGTGGAGATCGAGGATGACTCCGGTAAGGAAATTCCTGGATACGGGTTACATTGCACTTTATGAAAATATGAAAATTATGAAATGATTAAGTTGTTATTTTGAAGGATGTAGTGTGCACGAAGTATGAATTTGATTGCTCGTGTTAAGGCAAGGTTCCTTCTTTAAGTGTTGATTGTGCTAAAGGAGCACGTGTCTTTCGGCCCGTTTGGGCGGAGCAAATTAGATTTGAGCAGAGTGGATGACTCTTGAGGGGGTTCTAATGGATTCAAGATGTATATGTGGCAATTGAAATATTTTTGAATTTTTATATCACTAGAATCGGTTACTTACATTGGATGGTATCAGGACGTGCGGTAATTCTGTTTGACTATGGATTCTACATTTTAGTATAAGAAAGGAAAGAGGAACAATTTTAAATTCACATAAGGTCCTTAAGAGTGGGTGTCTCGGTTGTGGTATTTTTGGAGGTTCTTAAGAAGAATACAATGGCTTATGGGCCTTAGGGTGGTGTGGTTTATGTTAGGATGTCTTGTAATGAGATTTGGGTAAGGATCGTAGTGTTCTAACAAGGAGAAGTGTCAACATGATGGTAATTCAAAAGAAACTCGAAGAAAATAGGACAACTAGGTAGTAGGCTAGACCAGTATGGTAATGGTGTGTTCGGTTCTTTTGGAGTAATTATGATGTGGTGAGACTTTACAGATGTTTCGGTGACAATATTCTTCGGTTTGGTGACCTGCGTGGCTTGGTCGAGTTAGAGGAATTCAGTTATGATAGCTTGGTTATGTGCAAATGGATTTGAAAGTGTTCTTGATGGTTTCTACCATGGTTTGAACCAGATATTTTCTATTGGTATGGGAGACATGTTGTGTATTGTGAATTCCTCATGGAAGAGAGAAAATGGAAGGTTTCTAATTGACCGGGTATGTAATATGTTGGTGACTCAAAGTTGATAATGAGATTCTCGTACTTGTCACATGATGGCAGGAGAGATATGGTGTATTTTGCGGGATTAGGACTTACATGTACAAGGTGGCAGTTCATTCTGAAAAGCAAGACCATGAATTATGGACAAAATGGTCAATTTCAGATGTTTACACGGATATTATAACTACTCGGTAATCCCTGAGAAGGGTATGCATTTCAAAAGTCACATTGTGTTTTGACTTTCGGATGTCATTGGTATTGCGATACTCACCTGGTTAAGACTTTTGATATTCCAATTATTGCTATATGGCACAGAAGGAAATGTGGAAGTATTCCTCATGGGATGATCGTGCATGAAATATGTGTTAGTCATTCAAGTGCTGGAGTTGGGACTAGTCACGGTGATTCCTGTGTTCTATGAATGTGGAGACCGGGGTTCTCATAAGCATATTATTTCAAGGTTGCGGCCTATTTGAGGTGAGTATTTTATTTAAACTCAGTGGAGGCACTAGTTGTGGTAACTATTTGTGATGACTACGCGCTAGGAGTGCATATATATAATCTAGAGGCGCTTTTCAAGAGGTATTTTCTTCCCCCAAA